>JAADYF010000259.1:0-28089 GCA_023338175.1 Phytopythium delawarense
CCGCGAGCGGTGGCACAACCACCTGGACCCGAGCATCGTGCGCGGCGCCTACACACCGGAGGAGGACCGCATCATCCTCGAGGCGCAGGCGCGGCTGGGCAACCGCTGGTCGGTCATCGCCGCGATGCTGCCTGGACGCACAGAGGACGCCGTCAAGATCCGCTGGAAGAGCCACTGCCGCGTCTGGCGCGCGCGCAAGTACCTGCGCAAGGGCGGGAACAGCACGCCGGGCGGCGGCGCGGAGGACGACGGCGGCGAGACACCGCGCACGCCGCTCGTTGGGCTCGTGAACGGCGAGTTCGTGTGGCCCACGGGGATGGCGCCGCTGCCGTCGCCGACGGCCGCTGCTGCTACTGCTGGCGCTGGCCAGGCGAGCGCGGCCGTCAAGGGCGAGTGAGCGGGCGAGGCGGCGCGTGTTAGGAGAGCAAGTAGTGTAGGCTGGGTGGGTGTCGGAGGTTTTGGTTATTAGCGAGCGCAGGAGGATGTATTAGGTCGCATGGCGGTGCCATGGGCCACCGCCAGTCGTGTAATATACGGATGTCAACCGTGTGCGCATGCGTGTCCAAGCCGTTTGGCCTCCAGGAGCACGAAGGAGGCTCTCCTGCTCTTCCTCTAGCCTGGATCGGCGACGGAAACGGGGTCGTGGGCGGAGACCAGCAGAGGTGGAGGCTCCATGACAGTCTCCCGAAGCTAGATGGAAGCGCGAGCGACACCAAGAGGTCGGGCCGTCAGTAGGAGGCGGCAGGCGTTTCGAGCAGCCTTGAACAGTCACGCGCCGAGTTGGCCCCGCGATCCGGACAACCTCCGCGCGGAGCGTCGGACGCGCTTTGGAGCGACTTGGAACAGCTCGGACTCGGACTCGGAGCAGCATGGCGGATGAAGGCGAGGACGTGGCGGCTGGCGAGCCCAAGACGGACGTGACGCGCGACGTGCGTGGCTCATGTGTTCCAATCGCTTGCCCGGGCTGGCGCAGGCTCTGACGAGCTGCTTGACGGTCTTGTCGGTGGCAGGACGTGAGCGTCACGCTCATGGGCAACGTGCTCGAGAAGCTGCGCGTGCTCGAGTACGACAAGGAGCTCGGCGGCAAGAAGAAGGGCTTCACGCCCTACACGGAGACGCAGTTCGCCTTCGCGTCCTCCAGCAACACAGGGTACGGTCGACGAGGAGATAGATCCATCTAGTTGGTGTTCATCCCGACTCACTGTTTGTGCAGTGCGCAGTTCAAGGCCTTCCTGGACCTGGCAGGCTTCCTGCTGCGTCTGAGCGGCCACGAGCTGTCAGTGGACAAGTACGACGACCCGGGCACGAGCGTCAACAAGCTCATCCTGGCAGTCAAGGCGCTGGGCTTCCCACTCGACTTCCCCGCCGCTCGGCTCCGGACTGGCGCGGGTGAGGCCTGCTGCGCGGCCTTGGACTTCCTGGCGGACCGAGCGCTGGCAGCCAAGGGCGTGGTGGCCTGGCCGCGGCCGGCGTACCCCAAGGAGGACTTCGCGGACGAGGCCGAGGTGGACGACGACGCCGAAGTCGTCGACGGTGACGCGGACGAGGACGGACACCACGCCCATGCCGGAGCCGACGACGGAGACGAACTCATGTACAGCGATGTGGTCCAGCTGGGCAAGAAGGCGGCGGGGGAAGACCCGCTCGAGGCGTCGACGAACCAGATGATCCTGAGCGAAGTGGACCCGCTGCTGTGGCGGACGGAGCTCGAGCGCGTGGGTCCCAAGCTGCGAGCTCGCACGGCCGGCCTCTCGTCATCGTCGTCCAAGCCCTCCGGTGGCTCCGTCATGGCGGACGGCAGCGGGCCTGTGGCCACTAAGGAGTGGCATAGCCACTTAGAGCGCACGCGGACCCACGCGGATGTGGTGGGTGCACTGCGTCCGACGGCAACGACGCAGCTCCGCACGATCAACACGCAGCTCGCCCAGGCGTCGGCGCGCTTGGCGAGCGGCGAGGACAAGCTGTCGAACCAGTTCTTCGAGAACCGTCGACTCGAGTGCCGCGAGTTGCGAGAGCAGCTGAACCGCGCCGCCGAGCGCAGCAAGGAGGGCGGCGACCGCGTCGACGCCATGACGCGCGAGCTCGCTGCACTCGGCGAGCAGCTGCGCGCAGCCAAGGCCGAGCTGGACACGCGCGGCTCCAAGATGACGGACACGTCGCCGCTCGTGCGCATCAAGGAGGCGCTCAAGTCGCTGGCGGGCGAGACCAAGCAGTTCGAGCTGCGGATCGGCGTGGTCGGCCACACGCTGCTGCAAGCCAAGGCGCAGCAGGCCTCGCGGCGGTTTGGAGGCGGAAGGAGCGGCGACGGAGCAGCCAGTGGCTATCAAGACCCAGAGTTCGACCCGAGCGACGAGGATTCGAGCTGATGAGGAGACCTGCACACAGCGTGAGGGATGGAAACGAATGCTTTCAAACTCATACACGTCAGCCCATGCGTCTCGACTTGTTGCACTGGTTACAGACTGGTGCTTCTCTCGAACGGAGTGTTACAAGGAGTTGGAGGGATCGTCATCCGCGGCGAAGAGTGGCACGCCGAGCGCGAAACCGATTCCGTCGTTGTCAGTGCCTTCGTCTCGGTCAAAGTTCTGCTGCTGATGTTGCTGGAGTGAAACACCGACAGCGCTGGGCTCTATCTCGAGCTCTACCCAGTCGATTCGCTCGTCATTCGGCGCTGGACATGTCCACGAGCGGATGTTCGCCTGCGAGTAGTACGGGGAGAGCGAAGCGAGCACCACCAGCGGGATGCGACGGCGATTCGCCACGGGTTCCTTGTCCTTGTTGTCGCTGGTCTTGATACTCCCACTGCTGTCAAAGGCTATTCGGCACACTAGACGACACGGGGGCAGCAAGTGGAACGCGACGATCGGGCTGGGCGAGTCCGTTGCCATTTCCTTCCCAGGCTTCGATCGCTCTAGCTCCAGCAGCACGATGCCTTCCACACGAATCCCAACGGAGATTACATCGCTGCCATCACCTTGCTTGATCGTTGCGCCAAGTCCCAGCTGTTCCTCATCTTCGTCATTTACGCCTTCGTCACCTTCGTCTTTGACTAGCGCCAGCGTCACATGACGCATCGCTACGCCTGAGCGTTTTGCGAAGTGCTGCTTCAAACCGCGTAACAACCCACAGGCATCATGAACGCCTGCAAGGTCCAACGAGCGCGTCAGTTGCCGTCGACGCGCAGACGACAACCAGTCAGCGAGCAATGCAAAGCGATACGCTAGCAGCAGGACGATCTGGGCGACTGACACCTGTGCCAGCGGCCAGCACGGCAACGAATTGGGTCCTTGGATCGACTTGCTTGCATGATCGAGCGCGGATGCGATCCATGACAGCGGCAATAACCCACGTGAAAGGCTCGCAGCAGCAAAGGAATGGATCGGGTCGACACAGCGCGAAGACAGCGAAAGATGCGCTTGAAGGTGTGCGTTGAGTGTGCGGAAGAACACGTTCTGCGACTCCAACTCGCGCCGTAATGAGTGCCACGGGAAAAGTTGTGACTCGGACGAAGACGATGCTGCACAGAACGACAGCATGACTGCATCCAGTGTGTCTGCTGTCTGCTCAAGGCTATCGAACAGAGCCATGATGCGCTGAATAACTTGGTTGCAGGCAGCTTGAGGTGGTGGCGATGCGTCCATGTCTTTGATGGACCCACTGCCATGCACAATTGACAATATGGCGTGGCGAGCGACCACAATGCCCGTCGCCAGATCGGTCGACAGTGCTGCCGACGACGTGAGGAGCGAAGGAGTTGGCGGAAGTTGCTCGACTTCGTCTTCCAATTCATCGATGCAGTCCCGAATCGGAGTCTGATCATCGCCATCGATTCCCTCGTCATTCTGGTGCTGCGCTTGAGGCGAGAAGCAGCGTATTAGAATCGCACGCATCAGTTCGCGCTCGCTTTCGTCACGAGCAGCAAGGCCGCTTTGCAGCCAGCATAGGTTCTCTGCTATCGCTTCAGCATGTCTGTCATCGACCGTTGTACCTCGCGGAAAGACCGATGCAGATGCAGTTGACAGTCTTGTGACGATAGTTCTGCCTCCCCATGCTTCGTCGACGGCCTCTATCGGATTCACCAACACGCGCGGGAGCAATGACACTTTGCTGCTTGTGATCCGCATCGCCACGCTCAACGAGCAGATCACGATCCACTCAGGCGCTGCGAGCAGTGCGTGCTCATTGACAACGCGCGATGTCATCGCCACAACCTCATCGAAGTGCGTGGGGTCCAGTAAGTTTACCGCAAAGAAGCGCCGTCCTTGCTTGGGTCCTGCCGCAGGCGTCGCTGTTGTCGTTGATGTTGCGAGTGCGACGAGTTGGTCATAGTTGTTTCTCGAGGCAGTTTCTTCAGCAGCTGCTGGAGTTTGGTGGGCCGATCGCCACCATATCATGATCGGTGGGGGTTGTGGACTGGAGGGCATGGATGCCAGACACTTTTCCGCGAGATGCTGAGCGGTAGCATCAGTTGACGGTGTGTACACCAGCAAGCACTTGGGCAAGAGAACAAGTGGTGGTTTGCTAGCTTTCGTCGAGGCCGTCGTCCGGTTCGAACTTGGAGAAATGTCGGAGATGAGGGCCGCCAATACTGGACTGGGTGTTCCAAAGTCGAGCTGCCGAGCAAAGCTCTCCTGATCAGTGTTGTTCGTGGTGGTGCCACTTTTCTCCGATACAAATTCTGCATCCATTAGTCCATTTCCACTGCTTGACTGTCGATGGAGACGGCGATCGGGTGTCCGCGGCATGACTACTTCACACCAGCTCTCCGCAGACACTGCCAGTTGGTCCGGGAAGAAGCAGTACGACAGCAGCAGCTTGGCGAGCGAGTTAGGGACCGAGTCGCAGCCACTGTCGACATCACCATCCGCTTCAGCTGTCGACAGGTACTGATCGTACAGATTGAACTCAGCCAGGAGTGCTCCTAGACTCTTCACACGCACAGTGTTGTTGCTGATTGCAGCCCCATCACCAACTGTCGTAGATCCTGGAGAGGTCGAGACCGACGCTGTGGCTGCTGCAACAGCGGCTATCTCCAAGTGGCGCAAGGAAGCGCGGCGCGCTCGACGGAATCCATGAGCAGCAAGAAGACGCTCGACGTCACGCCGACGCTGCAGCTTGGTGGCTTTCCAGTCGAGCCAGAACTCCTCCACGACAGTGAAAAGCTTCCCCAAGACGCGTTCCAGCTCACTAGGCGTGTTTTGTTGACTGGGATCAGCTGCGTTCAACGCCAGCGAACTCCTTCCGATAACACTTCCTTGAAAAGGGCGTCGTCTCTGGCGAGCGTCTTGAAACAGCAGCTGAGACGGTGGCAACGAGCTGGTTGAAGTTGCTGAAGGTGACGCTGTCACCACACCTGCTGTCGTTTGTCCTTCACGCGGCAGGTGTGGAACCTTTGGGGAAGGATTCGCACGACTGCTTCCCAAGAAGCAGTCCACCAGTATCGCACCAAGCCGTACTTTACGACGGAACCGGTCGACAAGAGAGTTGACACTCTGCCCAGCCACCGAGTCGACCACTTGTCGCTGAGACTGTTGACGCTGTTGCTGGGCACCAGAACTGGGCAACACGAGATCAGTGGCGCTCATGAACGACAGTGCTTGCCAAAGAAACAGCACATCCAGCTGTTTCTCTTGCTGTTCGCGGCCTTCGCAAGTTCTCGATGCGCCATGACCATTTGAAGTGGAGGTGAGCCTAGTGGCTCTCTCGATGGTTTGCAAGAACATGAGAAGCCGCTGATGCGTCTGGCTGATTAGTTCGTCACCAACGTCTGTCGCAATACGCTGGGCAATGTCTGCAGCTTTCATCTCAGCCCTTGTCTTGCCATCTATGGTGTTGTCGAGTCCGCCAGTAACAGCGTCAGCCCTTTTGATCGTTGCAAGCTCTTCGATCGTGCGGTACTCAAGCCACCGGTAGCTCTTTTTGTACAATATCGACGCCGGAGCGGGCAGCAGCGTTGGCAAAACGGAGAGGCACCGTCCGAGACGCGCGATTCGACACCCTGCTGCATTATAATCTGCAAGTGCGCCGTTGAAGGCTTCCTTCTTCAGACGCAACTGTCCAGAGCACGTCTCGAACCGGCGCTCGTGCAGAGAAATTGCCACGAGAGCGTCACAGATACGTCCGTAGTACTCGAGCATTGATGCAGTTGACGCCACAGGCAAAAGAAAGTCGTGTTGGACCAGTTTAGTCCGTTGGAGGCTCGTTCCCTTGTCGATGGCTGCCCACAGTTTGTCTCGACCATCTGCCACAAGCGCGCAGCAATCGACAAGCTGCCGTTCTGCCTCGAGAACCCCGCGCAAGAATGCGTCACCGTCTCGATCGGCGTTCGACAGCCACACTCGAGCGAAAAAGTCGTGGTCAAGCGCGTTCTTGTCCACGTCCAAGACGTAGAAAGCGTACTCGTGGGATCTCTGATGCTGTACCGATAGATCCACTTGGAAAGTAGAGACTGCCACGATCTGGAAGTCGAGTTTTCCATGGCACTGACGAGTGACGACCTCATCATCCCTGGTTCCAACGCTCTGCTGGCTCAAGGTTGCTGCAAGCGCTGCCAAATGGTCCACTCGTCGATCGATGCTGTTGCGGCGGCTTCGTGTTGTAGCACTAGCTGGAGAGGTTACTCCAGGCGCAGTGGTTGCGGCTGCACTGAGCCCAATCGATGGTCTTGGCGCAGCACCTGATCCAATGACGGCCGTCGCAGACCCGATCGTGACCGAGGCCGTGCGTCGATTCGTGCGCCGTGAGTTGCGGTCGGCTGCATGGGAGTAATACGACTCAACCGCGAGGCATTCCAGTAGACCGAGGGGTTGAGACGTTGGTGACAGCTGTGTCCTTGTCCTCGATCTTCGCCTGATGTCGTCGAGGAATGGAGACAGAATGGCGCAGAGTCGGTCGGTCGGGAGGAAATCCACCAGCAACACCGGCAACCCAAGCCTTTGCGCCTCTGCAAGTTGGTTTCGGAGGTCAGGAGCGTTGCATGACACGATGAAACCTGGTGCGTGGCTAGGAGATTGTTGACTCTGTCGGCTCTCACCGCTGGTCGCTGGGGCCTTGCTCCCTTTTTGTCTGACACGCAACGGACTCCCTCTCGTGTGGGCTGTGGCGGTTGTTTCTACGCCAAGAACCGGCTGACCAGAGAAGCAGCGCGAGAACAAGCGCTGGAAAATGCCCGTCGAGTCTACAAACACCGGCATCCGATCAGTGACAGCAAAGCCCGCACGAAGGATCTGTTTCACGTCTCCATTGCGTAGCAGAGGGAGTTCAGCGGTCATCAGGAGACTTGCGAGGTGCGCCGTCACTTCACCACTATCATCACTATGCAGGTTGTCCCCATTGCCCCCTCTTCCACTTTGAAGCAAGGCGTCTTCGTGGCGTGTTGGCGATGCATTGTCATGCGGATACAGCTCATGCTCGTGCAAGATCTGCTTGATACCGGCCACGCACTTGGTCTTGAGGTGGATCGTCTTGTAGTCGCCTTCGAGTGACCACACGAACGAGTAGCTCGCATTCGCAGCATGAAGTATCGTATCGCCCAGGGTCCTGCTCCAGAACTGGTCAGTCTGCCTCAACTGCACTGCCTCCTTCCACTTGGTCGTCAATGCAGTTGCTCGAGACTGAGTCTGTTGACACTGGCCCATGAACAGAGCTAGTGTCTGCCGCTCCATTTCGAGTTCGCAGCGCAACAAATCGTGCTCCTCTTGCTCTGAACGTCGACACCACAATACATAATCAAGCTGGGCCAGTGCGTCTGCGATTGCTTCGTCATGAGCGCCGTTTACTCCACTCTCTTGATTCGACACTGGCGATACGCCGTTGGTAAACGTGTCAACGTGTTGATCTTTCTCCGACAGATCTCGAATTTGTCTGTCCAGCACAACGAGTCTTGCCGCAACCCGCGGAAGCAACTCTGAGGTCAATACCTCGAAGCGCTCGATCGCTTGCCGGTACCGTGTCACGACGCTGGTTTCCCAACTCAATACGCGCTGCCATTGTGTGAGGAGGTTCACCATGAAGGATAGGAAGTACTCGACCGAATGCTCAGGAGCAACCGGAGCCACTTGTCCATTGTTGCCGAGAGGATTGGCGAACGCCATGATATGGTGGTGGAGCGCGGTAAGGCACTTCGAAGAGATCGATGCGAGAGATCGTGACACCGGCAGCGACGAAATTCTGTTGGGTTTCTCTGAACCGCTCGGCAATGAATTAGTCCAGACAGCCGCTTGCTCCGCTATCGCTGATGTGATACGGCACAGCTGATGGGTCTTGATGTCGAGTTGAAGCCACACGCAGGAAGATTGCGTCCTCACCCAGGATCGTAGCGAATGATCCCGTGCTTCTGCTCCCACGGGACGTCCCCGAATTGCTGGCGAACATGGTGTTGTTGATACCTTCTGCTCACTGTCAAAGATACAGACTCGGAGGTTCTGCTTGATGCGTGAGCAGAAATCACGTAGGAGCTGTGCCTCGGTCGCGGTATCCATTCTGCTTTTGTCATGGATGCAGCCCATGACGATTGCGTCTCGGAGTGTGGCGCCGCTTGCGAAGTCCACTTGGTCAAGAACTAGCGTTGGGATTTGGCCCAAGCAAATCTCCTCGACCAGCGCAACCAGCAGCGACGCAGCGTCGCGATCGCGGATTGTAGCCGATGTCGTATCGATGCAGACGCCACTGTCGACCGCATCTCGATCGGTATCGGCGGGTAACAGGTCACGCCAGTCGACCCAAAGCGCAATACGCTTGTGATGGGCACCGACGGCAAGTAGCACATCAACCAGGAGAGCGTATATGTTGCCGTCCATGCCTCTAGCCGGCGCTGGGGCGGGATTGACGCCGTGCGGGTCTCGCTTCTTTGGCGCAAAAGTAGTCGCACCAACTTTCTGGACTCGAAACCCGTGGAGAGTGCACGCGAAGTTGGTGAGGCGGCGCGCCATTGCAAGTCCGTGGCGAGCTGACAGCACTACAAGTGGTGATTGTGGTGTGGATTGCCCCAGCGCGTGCACAACGTGCAGGGTCTGCGTCAGTAGCGATGGACTACTGAGCAGCAGGCGCAGCTCGAGGTCATCGGGCAATGGCAGCAATCCATCCCTATGATGCTGAGACGAGTTGAGCTTTCTCGGGGATGCGCTACGATCAGCCACATGACCGCCGCGGGATATCTCTATCAGCATCGTCACGATTCTGTCGGCGACTGGTTTGCGTTGATCGACCACGAGCGATGACGGCCCTGTCGTAGATGGCGAGATCGTGGCAACTGACCCTTGAGTTGACCGGGCATTGCTGCCAACGGATGGTGCTGACGAAGCCAAGGCCGTGAGCAAGTCCCGGAGCTCGACAGTGTTCGTCCCCTGCAGCAATGGCGCCTGGGTGTGGGTATCTGTGAGTCGGAGTGAGAAGTAGGCAGATGCGATGGACACTGGCAGCTCCCGTTCGTCTTGCAGTGCCGCACTGAAGTACTTCTCGCTCAGAAGGCGGACGATTGCCCACAGCTTCTTGCTGACGGCGTCATGGTCTTGCGAGATGGAGGATGCCGAGGTGATTGCTGGTGATGCTTCACTTCCAGTGGATGATTGGGCAATGCTGGGAGGCGGCCAGTTGACGAGAAACACGTTCTGCAACTCGCTGAGCCAGCTTTGATGGAGCCGGCCCAGCTCCACGAGCGTCACAGTGTGTGGCTCGCTGTCAGCGGTGGTCGTGGGTGTTCCATCTCGAGATTGGCTAGTAGAAATGCACGACAACTCGCGTGTGAATGCTAGGGTGCGGGCTAGGATGACGCTTAGATGGTGCCAGTTGAACGCCAGAGCTTGCAGGATTGATAGATTTGATGCCGCGTCCGAAGAGCCGATACCCTGTGCTCGAAGCGCACCTTGGAGCGCGGACAGTTCGTTCATCCAGTCTGCACTCGCTCGCAACACCACCTCTGGAGCGGTCAAGGTCGTTGATGAGGAATTTCCATGTTTGCCGCCTGCTCCTGGCCCGGCAGACCTCGAGAGAGGGTCAAAATGCGCGTTGAACTTGGCGCGAAAGACGCTCAGCAAGTCCCGTTGGCTGTACTCGGGTGTGTGCAGCACCACAAAGTGGCGTAAGAGGCGCGTCACCGCTGACGGGAACTGTCGTCTGCTGTTGGTGGCGTCGCCGTCAAGTCGCATGGCCGCACCAACTTGCATGTTGACGGGTGAAAACGTTCCGCGTTGGGAACTGAAGCAAGCCCCGTGGTCCAGTATTGAGCGGAGGAACGCCGCTTTCGCGAACGAACCTGCTGAGCTGCTGTCCTCAACAGAGAGGTCGTCAACGAACACGAACGAGCACGACGAGTGCGGAGGGAACAGCTCGTTCTCCTCTCGAGCACGGACTCGGTGATCTGCGCTGGAGTCTCTCGATGCAGTTGTTGGAGATGCAAACCAGGATGCTGGCATCGCAAGCCAATCGAGAACACCGTGTGCTTGTCGCTGATCGAGCGCTCGGTCAACCATCATCTCGGCCGCTTGCGCGTCGTCATTTGCGCGTAGCAACCAGCGCAACAAGGAGGTCTTCCCGCTTGCGGCAGGCCCAATCAGCATGAAGGACACCCTGGTGTGGATCAATTGAGTGCAGATGCGGACGAGCGGCAACGCCACAGGCTGCAGCACAATCAGCTGGCATCTTGAAGAGTCAAACACGCTTTGTACAGCAGCGGAATGTGGTGGCCGTGACGGCTCACTGCCTTCCGTCACTGCGCCACCAAAATGCGAAGCGGATGGTGGCTGCATCGGCCATGGATCACCAACCACGCTACCGCCATCGTCTGCACTCCACTCGTCAAAGCGCGATGCGTCAAAGAGACTTCCACGCGCGTCACTCAAATGCCGAAGCTCCAGAGAGTCTTTCAATTTTGCGCGCAAGAAGAACTCCAACTTGTGCTGCACCGCGTGCGCCATGTGGCCGGCGAACCCCCAGAGCACAGCAAACGCCGCCAGCTCGGTGATCGCAACCGGGGACGGCAAGAGCGAGCCGTCTGTATGCCACGACTGATGGCGTGGGAAGCACCACAGCGCTAATTGTGTCAAAGCCGTTGACGTCATGTGGTTAAGCGATAAGCCGCCCAAACCGGTCGAATGTAGCGGCAAATTCTCCTTCGACTGCTCTTGATGGACATTCTCCAGTTCCACGAACGGGATACAGACGTCTGCGAGCAAGCTATCAATTGTCTTGAACAGCAGCGCAAGTCGCTTACTCCCGATGCCCTCACCAGTAAGGGCAGAGTCGTCATGATCCTGGTCTGTTGCTTCGGTAGATGCGGAAACGCACAGTCGCTGCTGCCATTGACGCTTCCACGCAGAGACGATGGCTTCGTACGATACGCACGTGGCTGAGATGTAGACGCTGGCGCACCGGGTGAGTGTGAACGGTGACAAGCCGCTCAGGGAGGTTGTCTCGAAGACTATGCGCGCAGAACACACTTGGGACCCGCCTGCTTGGACACATTGGGTGAGGCGGCGGGTTACCAACGCAGCAGGGTCGCGCTCGTCCGAGTCGTTGTTGTTGAGCTCGCCAAACATCCCCAGTGTCATGACACGATCCAGTAGAGTGCTGTCGAGCGCTCCGTCTACGGCAATCCATCGCGGCGGCACCATAGCCGCAGTTGTGGGTTCGTCGCCTTGTTGCTGGGCCATGTCTGGAAGCTGTACTGCTCGCGTAACCTCCGCATGAATCCGGTCGAGCGACAGTACGTCCGCGTTCACAACCGTGAGCTTGGAGGAGTCGGAGAATGCGCTCCTTCCACTGTCCGGACTCCCATTCCCAGCGTCTTCACCGCTCATGGTGGACACGAGCGCGAGCCCGGTGAGCGCGCGATGGAGGATCTTGATGCACGTCGATTTGCCGCTCCCCGTGGGTCCATAGACGAGAACACCGTCGTGCACCTGGAGAAGTTTCCACAGCTCCATGATGCGCTCCAGCTGTTGCCTCTGTTCACGGTGGCCAGTGCTGGACGAGAGGCCTGCCTCCTCCAGACAGATTTCAACAGCGTTCGCGACCGCGTCGTCGGTGTCGCTGCGCTTCAGACTCAGCGCGGCTTTCGATCGACTTGCGTACGGGAAGAGTGCATCTAGCAGCATCACAATCTGCTCCAACGCCTTGCTCTTGGCCTTATTACAGCTCCCACATGCTAGCAACAACTCGATGGATTCCAACAGAGCGACTCGAAACGCGGTCTGCTCAACACGCCGTTCCTGGGCATCGTTGTTTGTGCTGTCATCGGTAGAAGTCACCACGGACGGCTTGCTGTATTTGGCTTGCGGTGACGGAGAGTGCTGACCGTCAAGCATCGGCATGAACATCACCCGGTACGACGCACATAAGCGCATCGCTTCTCCAACGACTTTGGGAATGATAGAGCGAACGCCCACGCCACACTTGCCTTCAAAGTCGCAGGCCACAGTTGCGAGGGCCTCGAACACCCCAATCGCACCAGTACGCATAACTTGATCATGAGAGTACCCATGAGGAAGCAAGAGGCTCTCGACAAGGAAGCCGATGGCCACGGGAGGGACGGAGACCGACCTGAACTGGTGCTGGATCGGGTCCAGCAGCCCTGACCAGTGGAGACTCTGGTGCGTCGCGAACGGTATGATGACTGCTGGGCCGGGAAGAGGAGGGCCTCCATTGAATCGGACGCCCATGCCGATTGCTACTGAGGCGCTGGTGCCACTGGCTTGATGACTGGTTAATGTGGGATCGCATCGCGACCGATGACACAAGCGTTCATGAACCAAACGCTGGGTCTGCTGACCCAGAAGTGCAAAGTCATGGATCACCAGCACAGCATTCAGTGCGACTGCAGCATCGACGTGAGCTTCCAGTCGCTCCAAGTTGCCGTTTGCGATGGGAGTCCCCGGAGAACACTTCATTTGGAGCAACGGGGTCATCAGGAACTGAGTGAGAGTCGTCACCACCGAGTGAGTGCTCATGTCGTCACCCAAGTGGTGGCTGTACGGGGCGACCATCGACGGGGTCTTGTGGGCTCGGACAGCGCTAAAGAGCGCGAATGCGCAGCGCTGGGACAGCGGTGACAAGATTGGGACCCTGCTCCAGCCCGTGAACTCGTGGCCAATCGCTAGCTCAATATGCGCTACCTGCGCATACATCTCGGTGCTTTCCAAGTCTCTCCGCTTCATGCTGTGAACCGCCGCCTCAACATCAGACGGGAGATCAATCCGTTCAGCCCTGGCGGCTTGGCGGCCGCTCGCGACGCCTGCCGAGACAGAAGCTCCACCGCTCGCCGAGAGCTGGCAAAGATGCACCTTGTACTGCATCGCCCAAAAGAACTGGGCATCTTCGTCGCGCTGTGCTCGCAGGAATTGCGTGATATGTCGCCGCGACTCGGTCTGGAAGCGCAGGAGCAACAGCATGTTCTCAATGTTGGCAAACGTGCGTGGGGTATGGCCAGAATTGATGCTGCTACCGATCACGCCCCTCTGTGCGACGATAAGCTCGTTCATCGTTGCCTCTTGCTGTCTTCCAAGGTCGTCAAGGTGACGGATAGTGCTCGCAGCGTCTCCATTACCTGCTCGTAACCATCGGTGCGCCACCTCGTAGGAGAATCGGAACACGGCCGCTGCCGCGATCGATTGAGGCAGTAGAAGCGCTCGAGCGGGTGGTAATGTTACCGAGCTTTCCATCTCGCGCTCGCCCGTTTCGGCTCCAGTGCTTTCGGGAAACAACGCGGTGCTTGACATGACCCACTGGAGCGCCATCTTGGCGTTCCCTCGCACCATCATGGCCATCTCCTCCTCAATCCTCGATAGCCAGAACTTAATCCGTCCGATCTTCGTGACCGGCATGCGAAACGACCACGCAGCGGCGACAGACCCCCGCGTGTCCATGAGGCCGTCAACCAGGATGGAGCTCATCGCGTCGTCAGTGAGGCGTACGCTATCACTCGTTGGGGCATTGCCATCGAGCTCGAGATCGTAGTGCGGGCTGCAGCGCTTGATGGAGAACCGACTTGCATGCGGGAAGCAGCGCGTCAACACGCGGTGGAAGTGAGGAACGTCCTGGTCGTGGACCAGAAGTCGCAGCAAGTCCGCGTCCTCAACCAACAGCAGTCGTGGCGACTTGTCGCGCACCATGGAGAGGTACCCCCGCACCAGTGCCATCCCGTGCTCGCACGAGGCGGTTTCAAGCTCAAAGTCAAAGTCCTGGAACCCGCACGCGATCTCGTCAAGAGAGCAACTCCGCTTCTTGGAGGTTCCCCTGCCATCGGTGTCCTCCGTCTCAGGCGCATTGCCATCCGCCAGGATTGTACTGGCCCGCTTGCCCACACTCGATCGGCCCTTTAGAGTTATCGTGGCGTTTGACTGAGGCACGGGGTTCGGGCGTTGCGGTCGGGTGAAGTAGATGCGCCGCATGCAGTCCGCCCATCGCTGGCTTGCGCTCGTGAACGCCTTCCACGCGTTTGAATCGCCACAAGTCTCTGTCTGTCGGCTGGGATTGTTGGATGCAGCAAACAGCTTTTGCTGACTCGCCACAAACTCTTCCACATCGTGGAGCTTGAGCACGTCGAACATGGGCAGCCACTTGCGCTGAAACTGGGAGATGTACTCACAGACACCCATGAGGCGCTCCACCTCGGCACACATGGCCACGCACTCTTGCAGCTCCGGGTTCTGCTGGTACAGACACAGCTTCACGTCCATCAAGATGCTATCGAGCTCGCGCAGCGCCTCGTCGACGCCGTCGCAGCGGACGCTGTAGTTCTCTTCGCATATGAAGACTCGCACGCGGTTCAGTCGGTGACGGGAGCGATCCAGTTGAGCGTGGAGTCGAGACTCCACGATGCAGTCGTCAAAGAACTCCATTAGCGCCTGCAGCTTTTCACAGACACCAATGCCAGTTGCGGCCTCGACATTCCTACTCAAAGCAAGAGTAGTAGTAGTCTGCACGGCTTCGAGAAGCTGTGCAAGCGCGAACCGGTCACGATCGAGCACTTCTCCATCGCCAGGAGCTTGATAAAGCAGACCCTGCAGCTGTTCCCAGTGCCGATCCACGAACAAGCCGCCGTTGACGGCCTGGAACACCTTGCTAAGCCACGCCATGCCTTCGATGCTGGCCCTGAACGCGCGGACTAACTGGTGGTCAAGCGCAGCAAACCCCCACGGAGACGCCTGGTCTTCCGTTGCCGTTCGTTCCAGCACGGTCGAAGTCTTGAGCAATGCAATCGACAATCGGTTCATGCGTCGAGCCGAGACCATCAGCCGCTTGCGAAACTGCTTGATGCGATCTACTATCGCACCGGGATGAACCTGGACGACTGGCAACGCCTCCCACTTCGTTCGTAATGCTGTCCAGGCCGCATACCACTGACGGAGCTCGAACGCCGTGACGATGTATTGCAGCAGCATCTCGGTCGGAAGCTTCTCTCCTTGACTCTCCAGGCTGCTGGGTCTGTTCCAACCAGTGCGACCTAAAGCAGTGACCCACTGGTCACTCGGTAACTCGCTTATCATGCGGTACTCGCGCTCGTACTCCGTGTACTGCGTCACAACCCGCCAACGCTCCATGTCCGTCTCCACGAGCTCTTCGAGCCGATTCACGAGCTGTGTTTGAACCTCCTGCTGGGTCGGACGTGGTTCTTCTTCGATACCAGTCGGGAGGTCGGCAAAGATGGTCAGGATCTGGTGCAGCTGCTCGCCAATGAACTCTTCCGTCCTGCTCGTCAGCTCATCGAGACTGCGCCGATGCACACTGTTGCGGTCTTGAACACGCTCGAGGCACAGTAGAAGAGTCTCATACAGCGATTCCCACGTGACTTCCAGCTTCCGGACCAAGCCCTCGAACTGCTGCTCGTGCTGCTGCAGTGTCACCATCTGCTCGTTCTCACGGTCCGTCGCATCCACGATCGCTAAAGGGTCTCCCGCCACTGCAACAGCAGCACTGGTGGCAGCTCGCTCCTTGACAAGTGTCTTGAGTCGTACCAGATTCTGGCACTTGGCGTCGAAATGCTGACGCTGCGGGTGGGTTGGCAACATCTCACTCACTTGGTCGATCCACATCATGGCACTCTCAAGGCTCTCCGGCACTTTAGTCACGTGATCGATACGCGCGTCGACGTCATCCACGAGCGATTGGAGCAGTGCATGGTACTCTCTCGGCAGCAACGCGTTCATGTGCGCGAGGTGGCGTGCCACATGGTCGCGCAGCTCGCGGATGAACTTCTGCTGGTCGACGACGAGAAAGCCGACATGGAGTACGTCTCCAGCAGCGCCCGCGTACTGCAGGAACCGGTTCCACGTCTTGAGCGCTGCCTCGTGAGCTGTCGCGCTCGATGTGTTCGTCGCGAAGCTTTCGCCTGATGATAGTGGCTGAATGAGGTCGTAGTCCGCCTTGCTTTCGGCCACTTTGATAGCGAGAGTGACCCGGAGATGCTCCGCGCGGATTCGTTCCACGCGCTGGTAGCACGCGTCAACAGCGGCTCTCATACGCTTCATCTCGACTGCGCAGGCTTCCAACACGAGACTCGATGGCTTTGTGAGTGCGCGACAGAATGTCGCCCGAAACGTTGGCTCGAACGGGGTCAATACGTGCTGGAAACGTGTGTCCATCAGCTGTCACGAGCAAGGCACGAAGAGATGATCAGACTGAGCTCAGACAGGCACCATGTCGAGCGGGTGGCGTACCAAGCGCGGCAAGTCATCCATCGTCGACAAATACTGGGCCAGGACACAGTGGAGCGTCTCAAACACGCCCTCTTTGGCCGGCCGTATCTCCAGCGGTGCGAGCCCTGCGGCGTGCTGATCCGTGTCGATCGCACCGACGATCTGCGCGTACAGGAACGAGCTATCTGGCACCTGCACGGTGTCTTCTTGCGAGCTCAATGGATCCGCAGTCCCGCTGTCCCCACACACGTCACGGCAGAGTCCACGCAAGAATGCGATGGAGTGCGCGCGAACGGCCTCCGCGACCTGGAGCTCGGCCAGTCGGAGGAACGGGAAGAGCCGCTCACGGAGATTTGCGGCCTCGAGTTGGTGCGTCAGGTTAGCGAGGTTGGCTGGCGTGTAGCTCACGCTTCGCGTAACAGGCTGAGCAGTGCGGCAGGCCTCGCAGCTGATGATCTCGCAGACGTCGCTGATCCTTGCAAAGATAAACGAGCGCGCGGCGGCTAGATGCTCGCGGTGTAGCTAAGGCAGAAGCGCAGCATCAGAGTATTCGTCAGTGTCCATGGTCATCTCGATCTTGAGGGTGTCCGATATAAGGCGAACCTTTTTGAACTCCGTCAGCGAAAAGGAAGCGCCGGTGACTCGCTTGACAGGCGTCGTCCATTCCTCGATCTACCACCACAGCGTCAGTCCACTGCAACAGATTACCCGACCACCGACATGCTCACCTGAAGACATTGAGCTCGTACACGGCGTAGCACTCGCGCTGCGACGGCGTGGCATACGAGCAGGCTTTCGCGGAGCCGCGCTTGCACTCGCTTATGCTTGTTCTTGATGGCTTTGCGCTTCCACGAGAAGAAGAAGAGCATCTGCTGGATGCGCTCGAGTCCCCGCATGCTCGTCATGTGGTCGAATGCGCGCTTCTCGTCGATCCAACTCGCGATGTCGACGAATTCCGAGGCAGCGCCAGCCTCGAAGTGGGTCAGTCCGCGGCAGGTGAGAGTGAAATAGTCGCGTTGATGGCGCCGCGGGTCCACCACCTCCTGCTCCTCGATGAACGTCAACCAATAGACGTTTCGGAAGCCGCACGGAGGCGCGGGGCAATACACGAGGTACAGTGCGTCCTCGGGAGTGCGTTGGTTGCGAGTGTGCTGGTGATGCGCGCCTGCCATGGTTCAATCCAGTCGTGTGCTTCATTCAGGTAGTAGAACGGGGGAGATCGCAACGGGAACACGTACTTTTATCGCGCGGGATCTCTGCTCGACGAACCTCGAGGCCGTTGCGCATCACGCACAGCGCGTAGTCGGTCAGCGCGTCCTTCTTCCCGTACTCTGAGTCGCGGGGCAGATTACAAGACACGTCGCTTAGCACACATTGCACGTGCATTTGACGCTGAAGTCACGTACTGTGTTGGAAGGCGAGGAAGCTGGCGGTCTTGCTGCGATCTCGACGTCTCTGGACTGTCCCGGGTCCGCCATCAGCTTGTCGCGCAGAGCCATCACGCTCTTGGTTGCCAACTCCGCTGCGTTCGTGGATCGAGCCATCCGTGTCGGAGTCTTGGTTGTCGTGTCGACCCTCTGCGCTTGGCGACGATGATGCCAACGACGAGAAGTACACGTGTCCTCGAGTCTGCTGCACCACAGCGCTCGCTCTGGGCAGAAGGCGTCCCAGCAGATCGGACGGCTTCACATCGCTCACTGCCTCGAGGATCGCTGGCGCTCGATCGATGGGCTTGTCGCTACGATAGGCTTCTGCTCGCTCTGGCGCGCGCTTCTTTCTCCGAACGCCACCGGCGCCGCCGCTTGTCTTCATGAACGTCAGGCGAGTGGCCACGGGCGGGTACTTGGCAAACCGACGCGTCGAGTGGGTGATTCGCCAAAGATACAGCCGGAAATGGACGCCTTCTCAGTCTCGACGCGTCTTGGGGCTGGCTGACGTTCATCACACAGACACACGATCACATGCGTGAAGCACCAACCAGCACTCACCCATCACTTCCAGGAGAACAGCATGCGCGCGCTCGGCAAAGACCCGCGTCTATACTTGTACAACTCGGCCATTTACCTCTATGATCGGCACGGTGCCGGCTCCAGTGGCCCCCTCCCCCCTCCCCCCCACCCGACCCCACATCGGGGACCGGCGTCATACGAAGATGTAGGCTTTGCTCGCGTCCTGCGGGTCGCTTGTCGCGGTCGGCGCGCGCCAGCAGCGCTTGAAGAAGCGCAAGATCCACTTGCGCAGCGTCGGCTCCTTCTTGCCCTCCGTGAAGGATGAGTGGAACTCGCGCATGTAGTCTAGCACGGCCTTGACGTCGGTGCCTGCGCCAGAGCACGTCGTGAGCGTCACGCATGAATCCGTCCGAGCAGCATAGTGACCGAGACCACGTACCAAGGCCCTTCTGGTGGCGCTCGCTCACCCACATGAGCAACTCGCCCTCGAACGTGCAGCTGCTCCGGCGGCCGCCGCCAGCGAGGCGGAAGCGCTTCTTCTCGGACGTGACGAGCTTGTCGCGGATGCTGTTCCAGTACGTGAGCGAGTTCTGGCTCTTGAGCCCGAGCTCCTGCGCCACCTCGCTGACGCTCTTGCCCTCGTCCAACTTGCGCAGCGCGTTCAGCTTGAACTCGTTCGAGTGGAGCACGTAGCCACCCGTACACGCGCCGCGGCGCTTCCGAGAAGTGGCTGGCCGAGCCTCCCGCGTCTGGCCTGCCGCCTCGCTAGCTGGTTCCGCTGCACTCACGACCGTCGTCGCCTCGGAGGTTGATGCCCCCGCCTGCTCTAACGGCAGGACTGCGTTCTGCGGCTTGCTCTCCGCCTCGTCTTGAACTGAAGCCAAGGAGCTGAGCGCTGGCGCCTCGCCGCTCGCCTCGGACGCAGCTTCACTTGTATTGGACCCTCGCGGTTCCATGTCGGCCGCACTCTTGCTGGCGCTAGCGCTCTTGGCGCCGCCGCCAGCCGGGCTACTCGCGAGGTGCCGCTTGAGGAACCGCGAGGTCCAGACCTTGAGCGCCGCGGGACTCTTGGTGGCGGCGAAGGCCGGGTACGCCTCGAGCACGTGGTTGATGACGTCCTGGCGCGTGAGCAGGTCGTGCTGATGGCTGCGCAGCCACTCGGCGAGCTCGGTCTCGCGCATGAAGGCGGTTCGGTGGCGCGCAATGTCCCCGAACGCGTCCCCCGCGGCGGCGGCTGCTCCCTCCCCCGGCTGCTCCTCTGACTGCGCGACTGCCAGGCCGCCCAGCGCGCGGTGGCTGTCGTGTTCCCGCTGCAGCTCGCGCTTGGCGTGCTCGTTCTTCCAGTAGAGCAGCGTGACGGGGCTCTTGAGCCCGCTCTCGGTCGCGACGGTGGCCAGGTCGCCCGTGGCCTCGAGGCGCAGCACGGCGTCGGGCACCCAACCCGGGATGGGTCTGTCCGGCTCCTGCGCGTCCAGGAAGAGCGGGTCGGGCGCCAGGTGGTCCATGAAGACCGAGATCCAGTGGAAGAGCTGCGGCAGGTGGTCCAGCACCTCCGGGTACGTCGTCTCGAAGAAGAAGAAGACGTCGTCGTGCGTCGCCTCGCTGCCGCCGCCCGCCGCGCGGCACTCGTCCATCCAGCGCGCCAGCTCCGCCGTGTGCTTGTCGAACATGGACGCGTCGCCCAGCGCCAGCGCGTCCTCCTCCGCCGCCGCGTTCGCCCCCACCTCCACTTGCTCCTGGTCCGCCGCGTGGCCGCCGCCTCCCACGACCTCCAGCGCCGCCAGCGCGTCCGCCGCGCCTGGAGAGGCCAGCGACACGTCCGCCCCCTCCATCGCCGACGCCACGGCCGCCGCCAGATCCGCGGAGGCCGCGCGCTTGCGGCCCGCGCCAGGCGCCTCGGCGTCGCTCATGGCCGTCGGCCGCCGCGGTCTGTCGTTTGAAAAATGACCACCACAGCGGACGAACCGGGCATTTTCTCGCGTTTTCAGCCAATCAAATGCGATTACGAACATGTTTTCTACCAATGAACGCTCTATAAACGGATTATGCACCAATCGGAAGGGAGGATGCACCGCGGCAACACGTTCCAGTGCCCGCCCACTCGACGCCATGCCGGCCGACGCCTACTTCTTCTTCTGCTTGGCGAGCTTCTTGTGGCGCTTCTTGATGTGCTTGGGGATCTTGTTCTGGCGCCGCAGCTTCTTCTCCTCCTTCGTCTCGAGCTTCTTGGCCTTCTTGGACAGCTTTTCCTCGGCGCGCAGCCGCTCCCGCTCTTCGCGCCGCGCCAGCCGGAACGCCGCGCGCTGCTCGTCCGTCAGCGTCGCGTCTTCTTCGTCCTCGCTCTCGTCTTCCTCGTCCTCCTCGCTGTCCTCCTCTTCATCATCATCACTGCCGGCGTCGTCCTCCTCTCCGTCGGTCTCATCGTCGTCATCATCGTCATCATCATCGTCGTCGGCGACCGCCGCCAGCTCGTCCACGTTGAGCACGTCCATCAACCGCATGCCCTGCAGCACGGGCGCGGGCGGCGGCGCCTCGGCGCTCACCTCGGCGCTCACCTCGAGCCGAGAGATGGCGTCCACGAAGGCCTTCTCCATGCGGCCCTCCTGGTAGTCGAGCTGCTCGCGCTCCGAGTGCAACACCTCGCCGAGTGAGCGCGGGATGAACGTGTTCATGAAGACGGCGTCGTCGATCTGCTCGGCGGCCGAGCGCTCGGTCGGCCGGTTGGCGATCATGTCCTGGATCTGCTCCAGGTGCGCGTCCACGTCCGGGATGCTCGGGTGCGTGACGAAGTCGTACAGCTCCTGCGTCGTCATGGGCGTGAGCCCGCCGTACTTGCGGAAGTAGTCGTTGACGTTGCGGCAGTCCTTGCGCAAAAAGTCGGCCGCGCTCGGATGCTCGTGCTCGACCGACTGGGAGACGTCGATGAAGTAGAGCTGCTGCTGGTAGTAGAGGATGTTGTACTCGCTCAGGTCGCCGTGCACGAGCTTGCACGTCTGGTACATGACGCGCATCATCTTGATGCAGTCGAGGTAGCACTCGCGGAAGCGCGTGGCGCTCAGCCGCGCGTCCCGGAGCCGCGGCGCGGCCCAGCCGTCGCGGCCGATGAAGTCCATGAGCAGCACGTGCGAGCGCAGCAGCAGCGGCTCGGGGCAGCGCAGGCCGGCGTCGCGCAGACGCCGCAGGTTGCGCATTTCCTTCTCGGCCCACAGCTTGACCATCTTGCGCGGGTTGCTCTTGGAGTAGCCGTGGCGGAAGCGGAACTCGCCCGAGACGTACTTTTCGCGGTCCTTGAACACCAGGATGGACGTCTTGTAGACCTTGATGGCGCCTTCGCGGCCGTCCGGCAGCCGCGCGTGGTACACGTTGGCCTCCTTGCCCGTGCTCAGGCACCCGTTGATCTCCGTCACGATCCCGTGGTTCAGCATGCGGTACAGGATCATGCGCGTGCGCGGGTCTAGCACCTGCTCGGTCGTCGCGCGGTCGTCCCGCCCCGTGTGCCGCGTGCGGCCCGTCTCGGCATTGCGCAGCGACCGCTGCAGCTGGTTCTGCGCCGACTTGGACAGCTTGAACTCGTCCGCATCCTGCATCCTCTCTGCCGCGTCCTCGGGCGCTGCGACGGGCTCGCGGTTCCTGCGCTACGGGCCGGCGCGCGAGGCCTCGTCGATGGTGCCGCTTGCTGCTGCTGCACGCTGCTCCGCTTGTCGTTTGCGGCCAACCAAGCGCTGGACAAGGGTACAAATACCGGTTGGACTACCGGATGTGAACCTGGTTTGCAAATACTAGTATCGACGAGTGAAACATCGAAACCGCTAGAAAAACATCAAAATTAGGTTTATTTCGACGCGCCGACGTCACCTGTTACCATTCATTGAATCGAACAACCAATTCTGAATTGTGGTATCATCCACCTGTTGTTTTTCAATTATGCCAATAAAGAGGTCACCTCTTCCGGATGTCATACAAACACCAAGAAGTCGACCAACCTGTCATCAGCAAGAATTTCTTGGTGTGGACGCCTCATGGACGAGGAGAAGGCGCAGGCGTACGCCGAGCTGGCGGCGCGCATGGAGGAGCTGCACGGGTCGGTAGCGCTGCTGGCGCGCAACGTGGACCGCATGGCGCGCACGGACGAGCAGGTGACGGCCATGACCAAGATCTTCCACGGCGTGTGCGTGCTCCCTGGGCTCTTCCTCGTCACACGGCAGGCTGCATGAGCTGACAGTCTGACTGTCTGTCTGTGGCTTCATCAGGTTCAAGAACGCGGCGCAGAAGCAGCAGGAGCAAGCGGCGGCGGTGGGATCCCGGCGGGCGTAGGTCGGGTGCTGACCGACGCCGAGGAGGGCGTGAGACGCGGAAAGGAGAGAGAGACGTGTCGCTTAGCCGCGTGTAGAATATCAAGACGCCTGTGCCCGCCAACGCCTGCTTGTCCAGGCCTCCGGCGGCTCGACCGCGACGCCTAGCGGATGCACGAGTAGGCCCAGAACTGGGGCGTCGTCGGCTCGGGCACGGACTGGTCCAGCGCGCCCGGGTCGCGCGGCGCGTACACCTTGACCTGGCGGATGTGCGTGTCGCGGCCGTTCTGGTGCATGGCCATCACCGCGATCTGCAGCAAGAACGTGCGCAGCGGGCGCTGCAGTGTGTGCGGCCAGCTTGTTACCACGAGTACCACGCGGGGGATGGATCAGCTGGGAGCGCGCGCACCTCGTCGCCGTCGTCGCCGTCCGAGAGCGGGATGGTGACCCAGCCCGTGGGCTCGACGACGTGCTCGACGCGCACCTCCTTGAGGTCGTGCACGGTGCTGCCGGCGCGGATGGACAGCTTCTTGGGCGTGTAGCTCTCGTCCAGCTTGAAGTCCAGGTACAGCGCTACCTCGCGCACCGCCATCTTGCGCGAGAACTGGATGCTGATCAGGTGCGGCTGCGCGCCGTCCGACTGCCAGTACGTGTCCACGCTGTCTGCCAGCCGCGCCGGTCAGCCCCGACGTTCCACACTAGCTACCAGCCTATGCAGCGCACCGTCGCGCAGTTGGTCCACGCCGTTGCCAGGCTTGGCCGACGACAGCGACCACACGCCCTCGTCGCCGATCTCGCGCCGCTCGCTCTCGCCCGGCTGCATCTTGCTCGCGGATCCGTTTGAGGACGGAAATGAGCGGAGTTGGTCGCTGAAATTGCTCAGGGGCGACTGTCGATTGGTGGAAAAGAGAAATTAAGACTGCGGATTGGCTATAAATGGACTCGACATCGAAACGACGCGAGTCGACATGGAGACACGACGGATATGATCGATGGGATCTGCGTTCGTTGCCTGTGCTGCCTGCTTCGCTGGTTTACTCCCGCGTCTCGTCCGTCTTGGCTGAAGGGGTCGTTGCCTGCTCGTTCAGCAGGTCGGAGCGTGTAGCTCTGCCGCCGCGGAGCATCTGGGCGGCCCACTTGCCGATCTTGCGCCGGCGCTGCAGACCCACACGACAGACACCAACAGACACCACACGGTTAGACGGAGAGCAGAAACTGTTGCATCCACATCCATGGATCGGTATCACGTACGTGGATGTAGAGCGTCGCAGTTCCCCAGCTCATCTTGAACTGGAGCGTCTTGACGACCTCGAACAGCGCGGTCTGCAGCACGTGCGACGTCGACAAGAAGAACGCACCCTGCTTCATGCTCTCGGCTGACAAGGAGATCTGGGACCACTCCCTGCAAGTGCAGCGCGAGTTGAGCGGCTCGGTTCCAGCTTACAATCCCATCATGAAAGCGGTGGACGTACTGGTCATTGAAGCACGTGCCGTGGCAAAACACGAGGTCGCCATCCTGCCACTTGGTCGTCAGCAGACTGCCGTGGATGAACTCAATGTCCGCGTGCGCCACGTTGCCGCCCACCCTGGCGAGCGCAGCCTGTCGCTTCTCAGCGCACGCAACCAATGGCTTTGCACAAACACCGTAGAGATCAACGTCAGCACAGTTTTGATAGTGCACGGCACCCGCGACGGCCGGTACCTCAAGCAGCTCGATGCCGATGGCTTGGTCGAAGGGGTGCACCAAACTCGCAGCGATCACAGCCTTGCCGGTGCCAGAGCCCTGCAGACAGCCGTTAGCAATAGCCTCAACGTCGAGTGTGACCCCAGTCTACCAACGCACCAGGTCGTAGAAGATGGCGTGTTCAGGCAGCGACGGCGCAACCCAGCGAACTGCCTCGGCGAACGGGAAGAAGAGGATCTCGCCGTAGATCTGCCCAACCGAGACGTCACGCAGATGACAGAGGCGTTCCATTCAGTGCAGAGCCAAGGAGAGGTCCAAGCAGCAGTCGAGTGCTCACAAACGACGACTTGATGTTGTTGGCGCTCTTGCGCGCCTCCTCGGACAGTTCCTTGCCGTACTGCGTCATGTCCACCCACTGTCAGCCGCACTCGACCCCCTCAAGTCGAGTCTTCACCACGCCGCTGGACGCACCTCGACGCCGTAGCCGCGGTAGACCTGGGCGAACACGGTGAAGGGATTCTCGAACAGCATCCCGAGCACAAAGTCCGACACCTTGAGCTCCGCGATCTCTTCGCGCGTGGCCTTCACCGCTCTTGTCAGATACGACGTATGCGTCCCACCGCGAGTTCGAGAGCCACGCCACGCACCGCGGGCACCAACTGCTTTATGACGGGAAGCGCATAGCTCGCGCGCAGCTGCTGCACGCCCTCGGGGGTGCGCAGCAGCGCCTCCACTTGCTCGCGCACCTCGAGCGCGCGCTTCTCCGCCTGTCAGTCGCGCCGCATCAGCGACCCACCGCCTACTCACACACCGACAAGGAGTGCGCCACCTGCTGCCACGTCGCGTCCGCCGGCTCGTAGGCGCGCAGGCGCGGCGCCAGCTGCTGCAGCTCCTCCAGACTCGCGCTCAGCTCCGCCATGATGATCGCCTTCTTTGGTGAGACCCGAGGTGATGACGGTCGACATTCATTCTGTCTGATGACAATCATCATTGACTTTCAATAATCAAAATCAGTAGTATATCACACTAACGATCAATATGTAATATCATATGTTACTAATCTAATCCATCCGATTGGCTGAAATAAAACTCAGCCACGCACGATGTCAGATCCTCCCGAAGGGGTACGAAGTGGTAGGTTCACTTGGTCCGCCACACTGCTTGGGTCTCCTGGATGAAGGCGGCGCCTCGAGCCCCTGCCCTCTCATAACCCACGGCACCCTCGCTCGCACACTGCTCACTGGAGGCACCTGGTCCCTGTCTGCAGGCCTCGCGATGGTGTCGGTGCGGCAGGAGCTGCGCGCGCTGGTGGCGCTGGCGCTGCCCGCGGCGGGCTCGACGTACTGCTTCTTCGCCATCTCCATCACCGAGCTGAGCGTCATGGGCCACCTGGGCGTGGCACCGCTCGCGGCCGTTGCGTACTCGCAGGTGGCGCTGGACCTGACCATGCTCGTCTTCATGCAGGGCTTCAACGCCGGGCTCAACGCGCTCGGCGCGCAGGCCTTCGGCGCGCGCAACTTCCACCTGCTGGGCGCCTACGCGCTGCTCGCGGCCTTCCTGCTCACACTCGCCTGCGTCCCGGTCGCCGTGCTCTGGTGGAACCTGGGCGACTTGCTGGCGGCCGCGGGCGTCACGCAGCAGGTGGCCGACTACGCGCGCACCTACTGCCGCCTCGCGCTGCTCTGGCTCTGGCCGCGCAGCATGTTCCAGATCATGGCCATCTTCTACCAGGCACAGGAGATCGTCGTGCCCACGGCGTGCTTCAACGCGGCCACGGTCGTCACCAACGCCGTGCTCGCCTCGGGACTCACGCACGGACTCTTCGGACTGCCGGCGCTCGGCTTCGTCGGCTGCCCGCTCGGCACGACCATCGCGCTCGCGCTGCGCCTCGTCGGCTACGCGCTCTACATGAACGTCTACCGCAAGCTGCACCGCCGTTGCGCGTGCAAGTGGAATGGTCAGTTCCTGGACGTGCGGCTCGTGCGGCAGCTCGTCGGCGTCGGCGCGCCGCTAGCGGCCGGGATGCTCTTCGAAGACGCCCAGCTCGTCATCATGACGCTCTTCGCGGCGCGCGTCGGCGAAGTGCAGCTCGGCGCACACAACGCCATGATGGAGTTCTTCATGTTCATGACGAGCCCGGTCTACGGCGTCATCCAAGCGGCTGTGACGCGCATCGGCATTCACCTGGGAGCGGGCAAGCCGCACGTCGCGGTGCTGGCTGCGCAGATCACGGCGGGCGGCATCGCCACGCTTGCCACCATCAATAGCGCCATCATCGTCGGCTTCCGCGGGCAGCTAGGCAAGATCTTCTCGGACGACCCGCAGGTCGTGGCCATGTTCAGCCAGATCTGCTCCTTCGCCGCGCTCGCCTACCTCATCCTCTCCTTCTTCTACTACGCCATCGTACGTCCGCTCTGTGGTAGACGCCAAGGCGCCTCCGTGGTGATCTGGCTAACCTCTGACATGTCCATGGCTGTGCAGGCGGTACTGCGAGCGCAGGCGAGGCCGCTCCCGCTCATGGTGGGCTTCGCTGCCGGCGCGTGGCTTGTGGGCGTGCCTGCGGCCTACTACATGGGCATCGCGTCCGGGACGAAGAACCTGCTGGGGATCTGGCTGGGCATGATCTGCGGCTACTCGGTCACGTCGGGCATCGCGTTCGCCGCGGCCTTCGGACGACCCAACTGGGCACTCGAGACCGAGAAGGCCGTCGCGCGGTCGCAGATCAAGGAGCGCGAGCTCACCAAGAAAAACAGCGAGCTGGAGCCGCTAGTGGTGCTCTAGAGCTGGTCCCCATGGACGCAGCAGTTCGCGTGGAACAATCCTTTCCTGTTATTCACTCTTCGTCACCCTTGGCACGGCACTTTTCAATCCTGATGCCCGCTGTCCAGACGCACCATTCACTTGGGCCGACGGCGGACCTACTTCAATTCAGCATGCAGAGATGCACTTCATACTTCCCCTCCTTGCTCCCCGCGCGCCTCACGAGAGCAGCGAGTGGATGCTCATCCTCGACGCCACACTCTCCTTGGACTGCCTCGCCGGCTGCTTGGATGGCGACGGGCGCGGCGGCAGGTACGTCGCGGCCTCGAACTCGCCGCTGTTGGCAGCGGCGAAGTGAGCGTGTGTGGCCGGGGGAGAGGCGTACTGCTGGCGTCGGTCGGGCTTGTTGCCGACCCCTTCACTTGTGGTGGGCGTATGCACCGGCGACGGCTCGTCTTGCGGTTGCGGTGGGCCCTTCTCCTCCTCGTCGTCTACATAGCTGAAGCGCTCGTCAACGGGCGGCATCTCGATCGCCGGAGGCCTCTGGGCCTTAGCGCCAGGCAGAGGCGGATCCTTTGTGTGCGGTCGCGACTTGTCGTACACGATGATGGACCCATCAAGCCGCGCACTGTTCATGACGCGCGTGACCTCGTTGAGATTCTTGAGCGCAGCCGTGAGCCCCGACACGAAGTCGACATCAGCGTCGTGGCGGACGACGCGGCCCCGCTGGTCGAAGTAGACGGTGATCACGCACGGGTAGATGAGCTCGCTCC
>JAADYF010000026.1:0-65908 GCA_023338175.1 Phytopythium delawarense
CATCAGTCGACACCTCATCCAACAGTCCCTGCTCATACTGAGAGGAGCCATGGACGCTTCCTTCAGCTTCAGTCACAAGCCGCAAGCTCACGCTCCCGCCCTCCCCATCCATCGAGAAGCCGACTCGACCGCTCCACCACCGCGCCAAATCTCGCGAGATGCACCACGATCCGTCGGGCACCGCCGTCAACACAAACTGCTGAGAACGTACAGCGCGAGGAGGAAGTATCCGCTCGTGATTGCCATCGGCCTGCCTGCTGTTGACGAAGAGGCGGCGCGGAGACTCGAACGACGCACCCGGCGACGCCCACGCCCAGCGTCATCGCGGACAGCAGACAGCTCGCTCGCAGGCTATCCACATGCTTGAACCGTTTTTCTGCCCGCGCGTAGATTCCGACGCCCATCTCGCTCCGCACACCAACAGCAGGATCGGGACACCCGTTGGCACACCGGCGCGCGCTTGACGCCACGCTCAGGATCCCGACAACAGCGGAGCGGCGCAAATCCGACGGCACGGTGCACCGCCCTGCTCAACGCCACAGCCGCCGCAGCATCCACGCCGGTGGCTCTCAGGACTCTCCTCGACGTTGCTGCGAAGCCTAGACGCGGTCGCCGATCCCCGTTGCGACCGACTCCACTCCACACCGTCCGAGCCGAACCGTGCCGACCGGTCGGTCTCCCAACCAGCTCATTCCGGAATCCGCCTCGTGCCAGCCAACGCTCCACGCCAAGCACTCGCCACTCGCTTACCAGTCCGCTCCAGTTCGACCGACCGACTACACTTCACCAACTCCTACTCCCTCCACCTTCCCCGCCATGAAGCTCTTCACGTCGTTCCTCGCCGCCCTCCTCGCGCTCGCCGCGACCGCCGCACCCATGGTCAGCGCCGAGGCAGAGGCCGGCTGCACACTCACGGGCACCTACGTCAAGGGCACCGACATCTCCTCGTGCAGTGCCGTCGTCATCAACTCGCTGTCCGTGCCCGCGGGCGTCACGCTCGACCTGACCAAGACCAAGGCCGGCGCGAGCATCACATTCGAGGGTACGACGACGTTCGGCACGGCCAAGTGGGACGGCCCGCTCGTGCTGCTCACGGGCAGCAACCTCAAGGTCGGCGGCACCGGCACGCTCGACGGCCAGGGCTCGTGGTACTGGAAGCAGGGCACGTCCATCTCTCGCCCCGTCTTCTTCCGCCTCAGCAAGGTCACGGGCTCCACGCTCTCGGGCTTCACCATCAAGAACTCGCCCTTCCGCACCTTCAGCATCCTCAGCTCCACCTCCACCACGCTCTCGGGTCTCACGCTCGACTCGAGCGCCGGCGACAGCCTCGCCAAGAACACGGACGGCTTCGACCTGAGCAAGAACGACCACGTCACCATCACCGGCTGTCACATCTACAACCAGGACGACTGCCTCGCCATGCAGTCGAGCACCAACACCGTCTTCTCGGGCAACACGTGCAGCGGCGGCCACGGCATCTCCATCGGATCGCTCGGCGGCACCACCACGGACGCGTCCGACACGGTCAACGGCCTCACGGTCTACAACAACAAGATCATTGACAGCGTCAACGGCATCCGCATCAAGACCATCGTCGACCTGGAGGGCCTCGTCCAGAACGCCAACTACACGAGCAACACGCTCACGAACGTCAAGAACGCCATCGTGGTCCACTCGGACTACAGCAAGTCCAAGGGCGGCTACACGGGTTCGCCCACCAGCAAGGTCAAGATCACGGGCGTCACCATCAACGGGCTCACGGGCTCCGCCACCAACGTCTACGACATCGTGGCCAACCCGTCGGTCGTGTCCAACTGGAAGTTCTCGGGCGTGAGCGTGTCGGGCAAGACGGGCAGCTGCAGCGGCCAGCCGAGCACCGTCAAGTGCGCCTAAGCCTCTACTAAAGTAGTGGTGAGCGTTTCGCTTCCGCTGCCAAGCAGTTGCGACCTCTTGCCAGCACGAACCGCAGCGACTCGGAAGGAATGTGCGAGAGAGAGATCGTTGCGTGTGCCCTCGAGGTAAAATGTGTTGCGATAAGTCAATAAGGTGACGATACCTTTGGCCGATTGACGTGGTGAAGAGTTTTTCATGTACTTGGTGCCGGAGACTTCGACCTTGCAATGTCTTGCATAACCTCAGGGAAACGAGATCTAGGAGGAGAGTGACATTGTATGCGGTCACTCCTTCTTGGGGATCATGGCCCGCGCTTTCGCGAGGCGCTCGGCCAATAAGTCGTTGGACGGCTGCTTCGCTGCACCGTTGCGTCCAAAGATCACGCCACTCACGGTGCGTGCACAGCGGCCGCAAAACTCGGCGATCGCCGTCGCAACTTGGTCCGGACAGTCCTCTTGCACCACGTGCCCCGAGCCGTACATGAGGCGCAGCTCGAACTTGCCCATCATCTGTCCACGCATCAGCGCCGTGTCCAATCGGTCCGATCCTGTCACACCACAGGTTGTCAACGTATCAGGGTAGGTCACTACCAACGTATCAGCATTGATCGCTGAGGCCTGCATCTCAAGATCCGAACGGAGCGCGACTTACCGGCGAGGACGAGGATCTTCGCGGCTGAGAGCGACAAGAACTGGTCGGACAGTCCCACGAACCAACCTGAGCAAGCACAGCAAATACCACGAAGCCGTCAGACATGAGGTCGAAGTAGCGACCGCCTGCAATGCGATGGCAGTCACGTCACCTTTCCAGTACGGCGCACTGCTGGCCAGGTCAGTTCTCCAGGTGAGGGACCCGTCATCCAGTTGCTGTAGCTGCGACGGGATGGACACGTCGGCGGCGTCCGCGTTCCGCACAGTGCCCGAGTGGAGAGCCCAGTGGATGGCGTCTTTGAACGACCGGAAGCGCCTCGGGCGCTTCTCCAGGATCGCGTGCATGTGTCCGAGCGAGGCCATCGCCGTTCCCTCCACCACGTCGATCACCATCACGCCCACGAGGCTCGGCACTTGGTTCAACGCGGCCACGCGCACGGCCAAGGCGCCGCCCAGACTGGCATAACGCATTGCACCCACTCTAAGCTCATGCCGTCCGCATCGTCGAGCGGTCGGGCGAGCAGGCGCACCTGTGCCCTACCAGCACCGTCTGGGGCTTGTCCTCGCCGTCACTCGCCGGCAGCACGCGCTCCATGACGCCGATCGTGTCCTGCACCAGCGTCTCCATCGACAGGTCACTGTCGTTCGCTGTCTGCGTCTTGCCTACTCGCGTCGCATCCAGCGCGTCAGACACGCGTTGCCTATAGCCTCACGCGAGCCGACGACCCACCGTGGCCGCGGAGGTCGAACGCGTGGATCGTGAAGTGCTCCTTCAGCAGCGCCTGCGCGTCCCAGCCAACCGAGTGAGCAGTGAACCAACGCCTTGAGCGTTATCAGGCGCCGTGTACCGTCACGAGACACCACGTCATAGCCGTGTAGCCCCCGCCATGAAGCAGCACGACATGCGGGCCCGAGGACCCCGCGCGATACGTCCGGAAGGTCTGCGCGGACGCCCGTCAGTCGCCCCTGAGCGCCTCTATACACGCGCAACCAGCGCAGATCTTGACGCAGCACACTCACGTCCCCATTGGGCAGCGCGACGTCCTCCGTGGCATCGAAGTAGCTCGCCCAGAGTGCGTCGTAGGCGTCCGAGGTGTCGGTCATCGCAAGGCTCGCGTTTCTTTCTCAAGTGAAGACGTCGCCATGATACACACGAAGTGATTCACAGTCTGGAATGTGGCACATGTGACTCACTACGGCACAGTCCGAGACAGAACCATGTGTGTTTGAACTGTGCCACACTAGATTGTATATTTTGGTGTCCTGGTTGAAGCGGCCAACAAACCGATGCATTGGCATGCAAGCCACTCGTAATGGCAAGTGGTGTGCCTCCACTGTGTCCCAAGAGAGACGAGCAGCCTAGAAATAGGCTTGCTGCAAGGATTGGAGGCGACAGAGCCCACGAGCAGCCACCTGTCGCCAGCCATATGCCCACCCAGCCGTTCCAAAAGCGTATGGGGTTGCGATTTGGACGCTTGCTGCTGCATGTGGAGGCATAGGAGCCATGCAGCAGGAGCGCATTCGAATACGATACGAGCGATAGAGAGAGAGCGCCACCCACTGTCTGTCGCGCGTCCCTCGCTCTTGCTGCTGCTCTCCCTCGGCCTCCGTGGCCAGTCCACTCCGTCCGCTCCTGCGCACAGCACTCGGCCTAACGCCGCCAGACTAGCAGAAGAGCAACGACCGACACCTCGCGCACCCAGCTACAATGACGGTCCTGAACTCGGACAACACGCATCCGGAGCTGACGTGGAGCCACACGGACGAGGAGCCGCACCACGCGACCGCCAGCGTCCTGAGTGATCGCGAGTACGGCACGTTTGAAGTCTCCATCATCGACATGGAGGAGGCCGGCGACACGCGGCTGCGCAAGCTCAGCCACAGCTCGACACCCCCGAGCTGCACGACGTGCGCAAGCGACTGCGGACTGCTGGCGCGCATCCTACTCTCGCCTGTGCGCGTCGAGACGTTCAAGTGTGTGGCCTTCCACGCGGCTAACTTCATCTTCGCCGTGCTCGCGGCAGCGTGGATGCTGCTCCTGCTCACCGCCAAGGCGCTCGTCGGGTGGAACACATCATGGTCCGGCAGGCTGCAGCGCGTCGAGTCGGACGCGCTGCGTGGACTGCTGCGCGTGGACTGCCGCCTGTTCAACTTCATCGCGGACGACAAGGACTGCGTCGCCGTGTACAACTCGCCGCTCGGGTTCCAGCAGGAGGCCGGCTTCTTCGGCGTGTACGCGCAGGCCTACTTTTTGGGCGTCAAGCTGCTCTGCGCGGGCATCCCGGGCGTCCTCTTCGCCGCCATGTTCGTCTGGGCGTGGCTGCACGTCGCGCTGCTGGCGCTGCGCGCGGGCTTCGGCGCGCGCTTCGACGCGAGCAGCGACCGCCACGCGCTCTCGGACGCGCACACGCTCGAGCTCGAGGCCTCCGCGGCCGTCATGGCGCTCTACGGCTGCGTGCTGCTGCTGCAAGTGGTCGCCTTCGTCTCGCGCAGCATCACCATGTTCTTCTGCGCCGAGTTCCTCGTCTACTCGCCGTGAGGAATGGCTACATTTCCATTATCGTAATAGAAACCGCACCATGATCCATTTTCCCTACAATAGAAACCGTGTGTGCAACAACAGAACGAAGTACTGCATCACTCCCTCTAAAGTACGACGCCAAGCGACGGCCACCCCCCTTTCGCTTGGTTATTCGTATTATAGCGGTGGTTGCCCGACCGCGCATGGAGTCGAGACGCGAGGCGATGGACCGGCCGCGGGCCGCGGCGGGGACGCTCATCCGCGAGTCGACGCTGCACCACTGGGCCGACTCGGGCCGCAAGGACGTGTGCGTCTCGGCGCTTCTCCCTCGTGTCCCTGCGCTTCTTCCCGGCTACTCACTCGCTCGTCGAACGTCGGACCTTCAGGCTCGCCAAGCTCGCGGACGCGCTGCAGGACGCGGCGGGCGGCGTGGATGCGGCCGACTCCGGTACGTAGACGCTGCTTCGTCCTCCTCCCTTGTCCGCCCGGCGACTGACGACGCTTCCCTCGCTGGTCCAGCGCTGCACCGACTGCTGTACGAGCTCGTCTGGATCGCGGCGCACGCCAAGCTGCCCCGCCAGGACGTCGTGGCGGTGCTCAAGGACGCGGGTCTGGTGCGTCTCCATCCGTCTTGATGGGTGAGTTGCTCTGCTTGGTGCGGTACACTCACGCTCCTCTCTGTGGCAGGCGAGCAAGGCGTTCGCGACGGACGCGCTGACCGACTTGCTGTGGGTCATCGGTGCGGAAACCCTCGTGCGGTACCGCGTGATGGTAGTCCCCCGTACTGACGCGTGCCATGGCCGACAGCGAACGAGGTCGAGGCGAACGAGCGAGGACGCGAGCGGCACTCGTCCACCGAGTGGCAGAACCTGTGCCGCCTCGTCAAGACCATTGCGGTGCGTCTGGCCGAACGGCCGCCGACACCGCCACCACGCCGCTCTAACCCCCACCCGGTCGCGCTTCCCCCCTGTAGGACGAAGAGCTGGTGCCGATGCTGCACCTCAAGGCGTCGCTGGAGTTCGACATCCTGCACGAGGCCGGGCTGGTCGAGTCCAACCCGGGCGTGCTCGCGCGCAAGGTCGTGCGCATCAACACCAAGACGCTGTACACGCAGATCAAGTACAACCTGCTGCGCGAGGAGACGGAGGGCTTCTCCAAGGTGCTGTGCTTGCTGCACACGGGCATGACGCGCGAGCAGTTGGACGCCAGCAAGACGGATCTGCTGGCGCTCATCGGGTACTTTGACCTCGACGCCAACCGCGTGCTCGACCTCGTGCTGGATGCGTTTGAGATGCACCCGACGAACGACGCGTTCGTCGACTTGCTCAGCTCGTTCAACCGGGAGAGTCTGCCGCACGTGGTGGGCTTCAAGTTCCAGTTCTACGCGACCAAGACCGACGCCGACGCCAGCGAGGAGCAGCGCACGACACCGCGCTCCCTGTACCGCCTCGCCGCGACGCTTCTGGACAAGAAGCTGCTGACGCTCGACGCGCTCCTGCCGCACCTGTCGCCGTCCCGACGCGACGTCGTGGCCGACTCGAAGAAGGAGATACTGGCGATTCAACAGACCGCGCGCGCGTTCGGCAAAGTCAACCTCGCTGCCAAAGCGCCGGACGACAAGGACGAGGAAGCTGCCAAGAAAGCGGTCGACGAGGTCGGGAACAATCAGGTCTACGGACTCATCATCGGGCTGCTGGAGATCGGCGCGCGCGACATGGCGTTTAAGATGATCGACTGGTTCCAGGAGCAAGGCGCGAACCCGTTCATGTACAAGCCGCTCGCGCTGCAGCTGTGCGCGATGCTGAACGCGCTGGTCGATAGCGTCTACGCGCCGCTTTCGCTCAAGAAGCTGGGTCTCACCGGTAGTGGCAGCGCTTCCTCCTCTCCTGCTACTAGCGCAGCTACCGGAGAGAAGGCGCCACGCTCCGACTCCAGTACGAACGCGTTCATCAAGCCAGCCGAAACGATCGACGAGTGCGTTTCAGCTGTGTTCCCGGTCGTGGAGCGCCTTGGGCCGTTCCTGCACCATGACCAGCTCTTGCTCGTGAAGCTGCTTCGCCTCGCGAACCACATGCTGGGTATGAAGAATGCGGAGAAGAAGTCGGCATGGCTGGATCAAGTCAAGTCTCTCGTGGTGAAGTCCTTTTTGCCGGCGCTGTCGATGCAGACGTGCAACCCAAGCACCTCGTTCCATGTGTGGGATCTGATCAAGTCGCTCCCGTTCGAAGAGCGTTACAGCATCTACCTCCAGTGGCTCGCAGCGTATGGAGAGCATGTGGAGCTTCGACTCGTTGAGGCCCAGGTCATCCAGAACACCCGCGCCGTCATGCGCCGGCTGACAGCCGACCGCGCGCGCGTGTCGTCGCGCCACCTGACGCACTTCGCGCACTCCAACCCGCTGATCGCGTTCCGCACGATGCTGCGCCAGATCCAGTCGTATGACAACTTGATCCAGCCCGTGGTTGAGGCGTTCAAGTTCATCACGCCGCTCGGGATGGACGCTCTCTCGTTCGTGCTCGTGAGCGAGCTTGCCAAGCCGCAGAAGTCGATGAAGTCCGACGGCACGAACGTGTCGCTTTGGCTCCAGTCACTGGCCAACTTCTCGGGCAGCTTTTACCGCAAGTACCCGAACGTCGAGCTGTCTGGGCTGCTCCAGTTCTTGATGAAGCGCCTCGAGAACTGGGAGTCGGTCGACTTGATTGTGCTCAGCGAGCTGCTGGCCAAGATGGGCTCGTGTATCAGCCTCGAGGATATCTCGCTGAACCAACTGGAGGCGCAAGCGGGTGGCCCACACCTCTGGCAGGAGCTGCCGATTGACCCGAAGCTCCAGAACCGGCGCGCCATTCCTCGCCTGCGCGATGCCCTCGTGAAGCGCGACCTCGTGCTGCCGCTGTGTATCCTGATCTGCCAGATGCGCAGCAAAATCGAGTACCAGGAGAGTGCGTCGAACAAGATGCAGCACCTGAAGCTGCTCGGCCGCGTGTACGACACGTGCCAATTGACGCTGAGCCAGCTGCTTCAGTTCATGAACGGCGTGATCGACCCTGCCGTGTACAAGAAGATGCTCCCGAGTGTCGACGCGCTTGTACACGAGTACCACGTGCCGGCAGAGCTGGCGATGACGCTCTGTCGCCCGGCGATTCGATGCGATGACCCTGTGCTGCGGCGTGCTCCGCGCGGCGTGAACGCTCCATCCTCCAGTGGCAGTAGCAAGGACGGCAGCGCTGACGAGGCCAAGTGGTTCATGTACAACCCTGCGCTGCTGGAGGATGTCGGCCGTGCGCTGTGGGGACAGCCCAAGGATGCGGACTCGAGTGCCAAGCTCAGCATCGGCATGACCCGCGAGCTGTACGTCACGTTCTGGAGCCTGACACTGTACGACATCCACATCCCGTTCTCGCAGTACGAGGCTGAGATTCAACGGCTTCGGACCTCGCTAAGCAACCAGTTCGCCCCCGGACTGACGGGAACTGAGCGCAAGAAGCTCAAGGAGAAGACCATGCAGCAGATTGACGTGCTCACGGGCGAGCAGAAAGACCAAGTGTCCCACCGCAAGCGCGTGGTGGAGATCCTGGATCAAAAGAAGGGCAGCTTCTTCGTGAAAGAGGCTGCAGGCCAGCGCGACGCTGCCGTCATCGACTTGCTGCAGCGCTGCGTTATCCCCCGTGCGCTGTTGTCACCGGAGGATGCGCTGTTCACGGCCAAGTTCATCGAGCGTCTCCACGCACTCAACACGCCACTCTTCAGCACGGTGCAGTACTTGCACAAGGTCCACTTGAACCTGCCGTCTGTGGTGCTGTGCGCGACGGAGCGCGAGGCTGCCAACTTCGGCATTTTTCTCAAGGAGACGCTGGCGCTGACGTACCGCTGGTACCAGAGCGGCGTCGCGTTCGATGAGGAAGCGCTTCAAGGACGTCTCGGCTTTAGTCTTGACTTGGCGAACCCAGAGAACCCGAACACGACGATGAGCCACAAGATGTTCAAGGATGGATACGCGAGGTGGCACCGTCACGGAGAGAAGGTGTACGTCTCGACGCTGGCCAGCGGCAACTACATGCCCATTCGCAACACGCTGGTCGTCCTGACCAAGGTAATCGACGTGTTCCCGGCGAGCAAGGGCTCGGCCGAGGCGCTGCTGGAGATCGTGCAGCCTCTGACGGAGGAGGACCGCGAGGACATCAAGATCATGGCCAAGCGATACTTTGCGCTGTTGACGAAGCGCAAAAATGCGCTGGTAGTCGACCGGATGCTGACGCTGAGACGCGTATCTCGAAAGCCGGCGGCATCTGGTGCTGGCGGCACGCCAGCCGAGCGAACTGAGGCTGGCGCGACGACGCGCGACGGGGAGAGCAGCAACAAGGAGCGTGAAGAAGGCGAGGACGACGATGAGCCGCAGCCGCGCCGCCAGCGGACGCAAGACGATGGCGGCCGCGATGAGGACGACAGAGGCCGTCGGCGCGAACGCTCGTCTAGGAATGATCGCAGCGGCAGAAAGCACGAGAGCTCGCCTGCCAGCGGTAACCGCGAGCTCGAGAGCGGCGAAATCGAGAGCACCGAGGCGGCAGCGCCTGCTTCGGCGTCTCCGGCGCGCGGCGGCTCGAGTTCTCGCTCGCGCCGATCGGCCAGCAACGGCCACACGAACGACGTGGACTCGAACCGCGGGCGTTACCGTGATGCGGATCGTGAAGGCGACTCGCGTGGAAGTCGCGAGCGTGAGCGCGGCGAACGCGGTGAGCGTGGCGACCGTGGCGGCGGTCGTGGTGACCGCAGTGGACGTGGCGATCGCAGTGGGCGTGGGGATCGCGGTGGGCGCGGCGATCGCGATGGATCTGTCGAGAACCGTGACCGTCGTGAGAGCGTCCGTCGGGATCACCGGGAGGCGTCACCGGCGACGTCAAGAGAACGAGAGCGCGAGCGTGAGCGAGTGGCTGACGGTAGTGGGAGCGAGCGGAAGAACGGCAGCGAGTCGGGTCGCCGCGATCGGTCGCGTCCTCGCTCGGATCGCAGCGCAACTTCTGACAATGGTGGTCGCTCGTCTCGTCCAAGCGAGAAGGAGTCGTCGGAGTTGCCTCCGTCGGGGCCATCGTCGACCCACCAGCGTGCTCACGGCTCGAATGACGCTCCGCGAGAGCGCGAGGGAGAGCGTGGGCGTAGCCGCGATGGCGCTCGCGACGCTGGACGTGATACGGAGCCTCGATCCGATGTGAGAGCCGAGGAGAGCGAGCCGCGTAAGCGTCCGCGTTTGGATGCGGCGGAGGCGGTCTTGCGACGTGCTTTGACGGAGAAGAAGGCGTTGGGGGAGCGACAGCGGCAAGCTCAGGAGAAGCAAGCGGACAAGGCAACGGATGCGACGCCCCCGCAGCAACAGCAGCGCGATCGCCCGCGCGATAAGGCGGCTGTGTTGGACCGCGTGTCGGACGCTCGATCGGTGCCGGATGCATCCAAGGCGGACAAGCCCAGTGCGGGGGTTTCTACACCGACGTCAGCCAGCGGCGTTGGCACTCCGACGGGGGCGTCCACTGGCCAACGGAAGATCGTGTCGCTGGTGTCGCGGAAGCGCGAACGTGACGAGGCGAGCGGCGGTAACCCTGCCGCAAACGTTCCGATTGGAGACAGCAAGCGCGGCCGCCGTGACGAGGCGGGCGGCGCGAACGCAGACTACAATGCTGGAGGCGAGGGCAAGCAGCGTCCACGCGACGACAAGCGCAACGGACCGAAGCGCAAGGGCGACAATGGCAGTGGCGGCAACGGGCAACCGCACCAGCAGCAGCAGCAGCAGCAGCAGCAGTATCGGGATGAAGCGTACGTGGTCTCTGATCAAGTGTGGCGCAGTGCTCGCTTGGTACTTACATACTATGTCGCTGGCTCTTCAGACGTCGACAGGAGCGATTCAACAGCGGCCGCAACGAGCGCCAAGGAGGGAACGAAGAGCCGCGCGGCGGCAACGCCAACGCCAACGCCAACAACAACATGCGCCGTCGTGACAAGCGCAACAACAACAAGAATCGGCGGTAGTTGGTCAGCTGTCGAGGACTCGGGAAGCAAGAGCATAAGCAGCATGCATACACTTCACAGTCCCCACCTTTCCTCGTCTGTTCTGGATCGAGCGACGTGGTGGGGAGGCTGGAACACATTTCACACGATCGCCGTGGTGGAGGGCTTGTGTGCGACGACAGGAATGACTGCGGCACGGTTGGTGGCTCATCGAGAGGAAGCAGACCGACAGGATGCGTGAAAGGCAAGGACTGGCAGGAGGGCGGACAAGAAGGAGGGTGGGTGGATCCTGCATCATCCAGACACACCTCTGCTGGACGAGCATGGTGCGATTGCGACCCTCAATCTTGGCGAGAGGAGGTTGCACTGTGGCTGACATGCTCCACAACCAGCTCCACCTGGCTAAATGGCGAAAGAGCGCCGAGAACACTCCGAGTTCCGCAACGTTGCCATGCGTAAGAGCGAGAGAAAGCAGCAGTGACGGTGGCGACCGCGGCGTCCGAGACTCGACTTCAACGTGTGACAGTGATTTTGTCCAATGGCGTTCCAGCTTGTTCCTTTATCTCACGATTGGTTCTGTTTTGACCAATCGGTTCCGTTTATCTTGGCAAAGTAATGCACGCAGCATCCAACCAAATGCGTGTGTGACGTGTGAAACGCACTTCAAGCTCGAACGGATGCTGGTCGATCGACCGCAAGTGAAGAAGTATCTAAACGCTTGGCTCGTCGATACTCGTCGATGACAACCAAGCATGCATGCTCATTTCTTGTCTTCCTGCTGCGTTGAAGCCTAATAACATGCACGGATGCATATCAATCGCGTGTCTATTGCCACCGCGCCTTGGCAGCACGCCTTCGCTCTCGCGCCATCATCGTCGTTGTCCCCTCTGTCTCGATCATCTTCATGTTGTTGACCATCGACTTGATTGCCGCCTTGGCTGGCGTCTTGGTGGCCTCGGTTGCCGTCATAGTCAAGGTCGACGCTCTCGATGAAGACAATGAACTCGTTGAGCCTACTGCCGACGCTGGCGCTTGCTTGGGTGTTGTCGACTCACATCGCCTTAGAGCCTCGGGTTCACTGGATAGATCTCGGTGGCGAGACGGGGTCAGCGAGTCGAGTGGGAGTGGAACCGGCGCCACAGCAGTATCGACGGTAACAGCAGCAGTCACACGTCGCACAGGCTTCAGCTTGTTCGCGGTCCTCAGTGCGGTGACTGTCGTGGCAGGCGCCACTGACGTCGCCGCCTTTTTCTTCGCCTTCTCCTCGCGACCCACAACCGTTCGTGCCGCCATCTTCTTGTGCGCATGCTGCTCCCCCTCCAGTTCGCGCTCCAGCTCGCACACGCGCTGCCCCAGCCGCCACACGTCTTCTGTACGCCCCTCGCGGTCACGACGCACACACTCGAGCCTTGCCATCATACTGCCCATCTTGACCCACGACAGGTCCCGCTCCACGAACGCGCGGCGCGCCAGCTCGTGGCTCGCGTTCACGTCGCGGCTCATCTCGTCGTTGTCTTGCTCGATCTCCTGTACGCGTCGTTCCAGGCCGACGACGCGACTTACAGCGTCTGCAGCGATACCGTTTGAGGTCTCGAGCGTGTGTTCCAGCAGCGTCGAGTGCTGCTGTATCTGCTCGAGCTGTGCCTGCAGCCGCGCGATCGCTTTGCTGCGCGCGTGCGCGAGTCTGCTAGCGGCGTGGCAGGAGGCGTCGGCCTCGTCGTTGTCGTCCAGGAGCGTCTGGATGCGTGCCTCGGCTCGGGCGAGGTGATCAGTGAAGGCGTCGGCGCGTTCCTCAGCATCGAGGAGCAGCGCGCGCAGGATGCCCGCCTCGGTAAACTCGCCGTTCTCAGGGTCATGGTCCATCTCGTTCACGGGGCTCGTCACGGAGGCTGGGACTGAGGCTTTGCGTCCGTGGTGTCGTACCCGCCGTAGTCGCGCGAGCCATCGTCCACCACTGGGAGCACCGCACGCGTCTCGCTGGCCAATGCGCTCTCGCTCTCGCTCTCGCTCTCGCACTCGTACACGTTACTCGCACTCTCGCTCTCTGTCTCGCTCTGGGTCTCACTCTCGCTCTCGGACGCCCCCTCCGCGGTGTGCTGGACACCTTCCACCTCTGCCTTGGTCGCGGACTGCGCCTTAATCGGCGTATCGGTCGTCCTGCTGGCTCGTGGCTCGATGGCAGCCACGACCGGCAGCAGCGCGCGCGTGAGGGCCGCGGTGGCGCTCACCATCAGGCAGCTGACGGCGCGGTCGATGCCCGAGACAGCGCTCGTCGTCCGGCGCGTGGCCTGGTGGACGCGCGAGTAGCAAAGGGCGACGCTCATGGTCGCTGGGGACAGCGGAAGTTTAGGCGTCGGGGACAGGCAGCAGAGAGCGCGGCCGCGGGTTCGAAAGTGGCCTCGGCCGCATGCTTGGGGACGCATTTTCCCGCCGCCGGTCGTCACCTTCCGTCACCTCTGGGCGTCGTCACTTTCCGTCACTGATGGATGTGTGACTTGATGTGACTTGCGCAGAGTATGAAAGAGGATCGTTATCATGTACTGATTCAGGTAACAACACAAACAACAGACCATGGCTCATGCTCGTCTGGAGGCGCTCGGATGCCCACATTCAGCTCGCTCCGCACCGTCACGAGGCGCGAAGAGCGAGGAAAGATGAGACCTCAATGGACTGAAGGCAGCCGGCAATCGACAAGAGCGGTACAGGTGGAGGGAGTCGAGACAGCGCACGGATGATCTGCCGAATTGAGAAGGCGATCGAGACGACGCGAGTCAAAGAGACGCGCTGTTGATGCTGTTGCTGCTGCTGCTGCTGCTATGTGTGGGCTGCGTGGCCAAGTGATGATCGCCGTACAGATTATGTAGAAACCCATCCAGCTCCTACCCGCACCAAACGCCATCCGACCGTGCACCACGGTGCACTGCATGGCGACCTCTTCGCGTTTGAGCCCGTCGTATTCTCCATCACAACTCAGCTGCAAAGACTTCTACAACAAGTCGACTGCTGGCTGCCACTCGGGGCGAGGTGCTGGGCTCATCTCTTGCTGTACAACCGCTCTGTCGAGTGCGCCTGACGAGAAGAGCGCGCATACCGGAGCAACAGAGCAGCTTGCGTCACGCCCGGGCGAATCAGAGACCTGACCAACAGCAGCACAACCATCGTGAGTGAGCGCGTAGCGAGCCCCTCGCGCGTCCAGAGCCGCCCCACGTACTTGATGAAGGGCTCCATCTCCTGCACGGTCCACTTGTCCTGTACCGCGAAGAGCGCGTCGAAGCGCTTCTTCGGATCCGTGGGCAGCGCGTGCTCCGGGAAATAGACGATGCCCTTCCGCCGCTTCAGCACCAGTCCGCGCAGCATGTCGGCGTGCACTTTGACCCCGGTCGGCACGCGCAGCTGCCACTTGTCCACGAACTGTGCGAGGTCCCAGCCTTGGTCGCCTTCCGAGTCGCCGGTGCCGCCTGCCACCGCCATGGGGAGCGACGCAGTTTGAAACTGCGAGTGTTGCTGCGCCAGCCGTCGCTCGGCGGCGCGCTCATCGAACAGACCCGTCGCGCAGAAGACCGCCACCTTGGTCGCGTCCAGTACGCACCGCTCGTCCCCCTTCTCGCCGTTAACCGACCCGTACGCGAAGCAGCACTGGCGAATGGCCACCGGCGAGTCATTGAAAAGCGCTCCACTGCCAGTCTGGAACTGAGCGATGGGCACGCCTGGGGAAGTGAGAGCAGGCCAGTCGTTCTCCACCACCGCGTCGAGCATATCGCGGAACACGCGCGTCTCGTAGGCTGGGCTGAGCATGCGCCAGGCGCCGTCTGCGTCCTGGAACGCATGCAGCTCGCTCAGCAGCTCGAGCAGCTCGTGCTCGCTCGTCTGGAGTGCGATGATCAGGTCTTCTGTCGTATACCGCGCTGCGCCACTGCTGTTGCTGTCGCTGGATGGGGCCACCTTGGCGCGCTTGGCCGGTGGAGGCGACGGCTGTCATCAAGTCAACCCAACCTGTCAGTTCGTGGATGGCGCCAAACAGTGCGAGTACTGCAGTGCCTCACGTTGCCGCTGTTCGGGTCTTCGAGCGGCGACCGGAGCAGCAGCGCGCGCAGTTGCGCGATGTCGGGCGTCTTCGGCTGCAGCTGCTCTCACCCCGCCATAGTCAGCACCATGCCAGCGCTTGACTCCATAAAGAGAGGCAGCACACACGCACGACGTAGTGGAAGTTGGCCGAGCCCTGCACTTGGATCTCGGCGGGGCGGTCGCTCGACTCGTCTCGCTTCCAGCTCGTGTGCGTCGTCAGCAGTCGCAGGTTGGACGTGTCCTCCTTCGCCAGGTAGTACGACTTGTCGGGCGTGCACAGCGCCGCGCGCGCGTCCGGCTCGCCCACGATCACGATCCTAAGACGCAGGCACACGGCATCACACCAGTCGAGTCAGCCGCTGGCATTGAGCGTCGACAAGCGGGTGCGACGACCGACGCACCTACTGCCCGCCTTGATCGCCTGCTCCACGTCCGCGTTCAGCTCCAGCAGCCGGTACGCGTCGGCCGAGAAGCCGGCCGCACCCACGATCATCGCGTCGTTCGCGTCAGGCGCCGTCTCTTTCCCCGGTGGCGGTGGCAACGGCGGGGTCATTGCTCTTGAGCCTCTCAAGTGACGCTTCCCGCCATGAACGTCCGTGTTGGCGCCATTTTCACATTCTGATGTTGTTGGAAGGTCGCACGAATGTCTCACGAATGTCGTGCCAACGTGATTGCTGGGCTGCGCGGACCATCACCCGCCGTCAGCAGCAGTACCGTGCTCCACAAAAGTTTCGCGCCGTCCATTTCGGCATTTGGACATCACTACCGCTCCGGAGAAGCAAGCCGCCCGACGCCGGTGCCCGCGTTCCCCCGCGTCTCCCTCGTCCGCTAGCGCGCCGCTATCCGCGCCATGAACCTCAACACGACCTCCAACCTTCACGCGGCCAACGCCACCAGCGTCGTGGGCAGCAGCATCGCCATCCCTCCGCGCGCGGCGGCGGACGCGGCCGCCTCCCAGCAAGCGCAGGCTCAAGCGCAGGCCCACGCTCAGGCTCAGGCCCAGGCGGCGGCCAGCGCCAACGCGACGCTCCACCAGATGCGCGCGGCCTTCAAGCCGGTGGTGGGCGTGCCCGTGCCCGTGTCGGCGGCCGCGGTGCCCGTGGCGGTGGCCACCGCGGCCGTGAACGCGCCGCCCGCCCCCGCGGCGGTGCCCAACACGGCGGGCGCCGGCGCGCTGCAGCTCACGGGCCGCTGGTCGCTCGACCGCGACGACTCAGACTCGACCAACGACTACCTGGAGGCCATGGGGCTGCCGCTGATCGCGCGGCAGGCGGCCGACAAGCTGGACCTGATGGTCATCATCAGCCAGACGGCGGGCGAGTTCGTCATCACGCGGCGCACGCGCATCTTCATGGAGACCAAGACGCTCCGGTTCGGCGAGGAGATCAACGTCAAGGGCAACCTCATCACGGTCTCGGGCGACGCCAGCCACATCCGCACCATCACGCAGCTGTCCAACTACCGCGGCGTGCTCACGGACGTGCGCACGCTGGACGCCGCCGGCCGCATGCACGTCGAGCTGACGCTGGCGCAGCCGGAGAAGCAGCCCGTGGTCATCAACCGGTACTTCAAGAAGACGAGCGACTCGACCTCGCTCGAGAACCTGCCGGCCTTCGACATCACGCTCGAGCAGTCGAGCGACACGAAGCGCAAGCGCTAGAGCAGCCGGCGGCGGCTGTCCACTGCCGTCAGAGCCCCTGCATATACACAGTCTTGTCAACAAAACGTACGCAGCGTTGGCCTGTACAGGAGTACACCATGGGCCACTGGTGTCGAGGCCAAAGGCTGCCATTCTCATATCAACTCGCTACTCACTTCCTCTCTCCTGGCTTTCACTCGGACCACGTGCACTGACGACCAACAAACTACCGAGGGCTCGTCCGTGCGAACCCCACTCAGCCGAAGAAGTAGCTCTTCTGCTGGTCGAATGCGGCGAAGCGCTTGCCGGCGTACTCTAGGAAGTCAAAGTCGATCTTGGAGTGGCCCGCCTGCACGACGGCCCAGAAGCCCCAGAAGAGGTGCGACGCCAGCGCGTAGCGGTTCACGGCGTCGTACAGCGCGTGGAAGAAGGCCTTGGACTCGCGGTTAGCCTCGAGCGTCGCCAGCAGCTCGGGCGACGCCGCCTCCATGTACGCCTTGAAGAAGTTGAACTGGTGCTCGATGTCCGGGTACAGCCCGAGGTCGAATTCGAAGCCGCAGTTCTCGCAGAAATGGTTGGCGAAGTCGAACGCGCGGAAGTTGTACCCGCCGTACTCGTAGTCGATGATCTGCACGCGGTCCCACTCGGCGCTGTGCAGGATGTTGCCGCTCAGCGCGTCGTTGTGGCAGAAGACCACCTCGCCCGCGTACACGTTGGCCTGCTTGGTAATCTCGTCCACGGGCATCGCGGCAACCAGCGCGCGGCCGTCGTCGTTCTTGGCCGACGGCAGCACCGACTTGAGCCACTCGAGCTTCTGCAGCAGCCCCGGCAGGTCCATCTGCTCTAGCGTGGCCGCCTTGGCCGGCGTCGGCATTGCCGTCTCGCCCGCCAGCAAGGCGAACCGGTCGATCTTGTCCCACAGCACTGGCGCGCGGTCGCCGGGGATGTCCATCGAGTGCATCACGCCCAGCTCCTTGCCGATCATGCCGAGGAAGTTGATGGGCTGCGTCTGGCCCATTTCCTCCGGCTCGAGCGGCCGCGCGTCCAGCCAGCCCTCCACGCGGCCGTTCGAGAAGCGGCCGTGGTACGTCGGCGCGAACCCGCGCTCCGACAGCATGGCGAACAGTTCTGCACGCGCGGACACACCATAGCACGGAGGCTGGTTAGATCCAAGGACGCGGGTGCGGACAGCGGGTGCCGAGACGCGTACTGTTCTCGACGGAGCGGTCGATGAACGCCTCCGTGTTGTCGCCGTACAGGCGGATGAGCACCGACTGGCGACCGGGCCAGAGCAGCAGCGTTAGACGAGGGAGGAGCGTGAGGAGGAAGACCGAGACGCGCACCTTGTCCTGCCACAGGAGTCGGTACAGGCGGTTCGTGATGCCGCCCACGATGATCTTGACGGCGATCTCGCTGTCGGTCGCCTGCCGCCTGCCACAGCAAAGAGGAGGGTCAGCTCTGGGCGTCGGGCAACGCGCGACACCGCGAGAGAGACGCACCAGTCGGGGCAGATCTCCTTGACGACGACCTTGACGTCCTCGAACTCGTCCGCGTCGTGCTTGCCGACCGTGTAGTCGAAGCACGCGTCCGCGTTGTTCAGGTACGTGACTGCGCGGCAGGAAGCGTCTCTCGTGAGTCCCGCGTCGGCCTCTCGATCGCCCACCCGGTCCGTCAACACGCACCGGCCTCGGCGGTCTCTGGCTGCGTCATCTTCGTGCGGCTAGTGGCGGTGGCTACACCGGAGGACGAGGAAACGGAGCGGCGGCGGAGGTCGAACCGGTCGCTGCGCGCGAGGAACAGGAAGATACTGGCCGCCGTGAGCGTGCAGGCCGTCGCGGACACGAGCACGAGCGCGCGCCAATCCAATTCTGCCATCCACGCGGCGAGGGCGGCGAGGGGAATGAGGGGCAAGCGGGGGGGGGCAGCCGGCGGGCAGGAAGGATTTGCGGAGTGACGGCGATTCGGAACCTCTGCCTCCAGCTCCTCGAGGTATACGTGACCATATTCGGAATGTTGGGCTATCCGAACGACTAGACGCCTGTTTTCAAGTTGTAGTGTATAGTGAAGGACACATTCAGCCGCTTTCAACCGGTCTGTATCCGGTAGGATGTGTAGTTGCCGCTCCTCCATGCCCCCATCTCTCGATGGAGATGCGCGGTTCCTGTGATGCAGTGATGCGCGATGCGTCATGACGGATCAGCGCGCATGGTTCGTTCTCTCGATCCGACGGATCCCGGTCGGATCCCGGTCGGATTCCGACGCTGCTGGCTGCTGGCTGGGCTCCGATCCGCATGCTCCAGCATGCACCAGCACCTGTCGAGCCTCTTGGCACCGTCGCTGTCTTGGCTCGAGTCGGTGTCCGTCGTCACGCACAGGAGCTGCTCTGACTCATTCGAATCATTCTCACACGTGACGGTGGGGTATTCTTCGAGATGGCGCTGGTTTCCTGTCAGGTTGACGAACTCGACGCCGCCGTTGACGAACTCGCCGCTCTCCGCTCGGATCGCGGCGCTGAGCCTAGTCCAGCTCAAAGCTGGCGACCTCCGAGTCGGAGGCTCCGACGCCCTTGGGCGTGGCACGACGGGGGGTCTTGAGCCGGTCCATCTTCTTCTTGCGTCAGTCAGCATGAGTCAATGCTCACGCCGATTCACACCACGTTCACGGCATGCTACACGACGACATGGACGCTCCATGAGGATAAGGAGACCTCCCTTCGTCATGGCGCGCCAAGGTGGAGGGCGACTGGCATGGCCTCGTCGAGCAGGTGAAGGTTATCCTCGGAGACGCAATCGACAAGGTCGCAGCGCGTCCGACGCCGCTTCCCGACCATTGCCCACTCTTCACGGGGCGGCCGACTGGTGCGAGCAGCGGCCCATTGCAGAGGCCGCCCGGGACGTCCGATCGCTGTCCATTGAGTGCGGCTCGCCGTCGCCAGCGTCATCCAGGACAGCAATGCACCACTGGTGTGGGGATGCCGCAGGTGCAACCACACAGTCAAAGGCATGATATAAACAACGAGAGATGTTGAACTTTCGCAAACAAGATCTATTTCACCAGGCTACCAATACCAAGAGGTTTATCCCCTCAAAACCTGTATTCTCTAATGATTTGTGCAAAATCATCTAATGCATCAATCCATACTTTTCCCCGGCGCAGGCTTTTCAAACGCCCAAACCAGGAAAAAAGCGCGCGAGAGCACCGATCCGGGGCTTCCTCCATCACTCCATCGCTCCATCGGGTCGGCCCGCCGCCGCTCCTCCTGTCGCCGCCACCTGCACTACAGGCGTCCACACTCGCCTCGCTGCTCCCCGCACGCGTATCGCCGCGCTCCGCCCGCTCCCCGTCCAGCCCGAAACGACCCGCGCGCGCCGGAGATGGACGCCGCCGGCCGGCCGCCGCCCCCGGCGCTCGCGGCGGCCCACACGGCGCCGCTGCGCGCGGGGCTCGCGGCGCTGCAGCGCGACGTGGCCACTTCCATCCGCCTGTGCAGCCGCGACTTCGGCGTGCTCGGGCGCGAGCTGCTGGCCGCGCTGGCGCGCCGAGACCGCCGAGAGCGCGCGCTCGAACTGGCGCGCGACCACGAGCGCGACTCGCGCGAGCGCCTGGCCGCGCGGCTCGTCGAGATGCAGGGCAACCTGCGCGTGCTGTGCCGCGTGCGCCCGCTGCTGCCGCACGAGCAGGCGCCGGGCCGCGACCCGCGCGCCGTCGCCGCCGCCTCGGCGCAGGAGGTGCTCGTGCGCAGCGGCGACGCCGTCAAGAGCTTCTCCTTCCTGCGCGTGCTGGGCGAGGCCGACGGCCAGCGCCGCGTCTTCCGCGAGGTCGCGCCGCTCGTGCGCGCTGCCGTCGACGGCCACCACGCCAGCGTCTTCGCCTACGGCCAGACGGGTGCCGGCAAGACGCACACGTTGCAGGGAGCGAGCTCCCGCCAGCCCCAAGACGATGTCCAAGGCGACTCCCAGGACAAGACCCAAGCAGCAGCACAAGACGAGGACAAAGACGAGGACGACGCCGACGCGGGGGTGTACGCGCGCGCGACGCGGCTGCTGTTCGAGACGCTGGCCGCGCGCGCCGAGCTGTTCCACTTCTCCGTGTCCGTCCAGATGGTCGAGGTCTACAACGAAGAGATCTACGACCTGCTCGGATCGCCCTTGGCCTCGGCGCCAAGCTCCACGGCTGCAGACGCCTCCGGATCGCCGCCCAAGGCGGTGCCGTCGACGCCGTCGACCGCGCGGCCCACCAACCCGTTCGGGTCGGGCATCCACGTCGGCGCCACCAGCATGTTCGGCCAGCCGCCGCCGTCCGCGAGCAACTCGCCGCCCGTCGGCGAGATTCGCCACGGAGAAGACGGCGTGTTCCTCAAGAACGTGGCGTCCGTGCGCGTCCAGAGCCCGCGAGACGTGACGGACGCCATCTCGCGCGGCGTCGGCAGCCGCGTGAACGCCGGCGACCGCGCCAACCGATCGCACTGCGTCGTCCTCGTGCACATCACGCGCACGAGCAAAGTGGACGGAGGCGTGTCGGCCGGACGGCTCGTCCTCGTCGACCTCGCCGGCTCGGAGCGGCTCGCCAAGACCTCATCCACGGACACGTCAGCCTCCTCCAGCTCCTCGTCGAGCGCGTCGGCCACGCTGGCGCTGCGAGAGGCCCAGCACGTGAACAAGTCGCTCGCGGCCGTGGGGGACGTGCTGGCGGCCGTCGTCGCGCGCGAGAAGCACATCCCGTTCCGCAACTCGAAGCTCACGCACCTGCTCCAGGACTCGCTCAGCGGCGGCGCGCGCAGCCACGCGCTGCTGCTCGTCCATGTGTCTCCGGCGCGCGCCGACGTGAACGAGACGGTCAACTCGCTCAAGTTCGCGGCGCGCGTCTGCCGGCCGCCGCAGGTGATCGCCGGCCGCCACCGCGTGATGCGGGGCGAGCTCCAGCAGCAACGCGCAGAGGTCTCGCGCCTCAACCAAGTGGTGAGTGCTGTGCTTGGATGGGTAGAGAGACCCTGCCTGCCGTTCACTAACGACCTCCTCGTTGCCACCAGATCACGACGCAGGCCGCACAGCTGCAGGCGCTGCAAGACAAGCTCTCAGCCGAGGTCGAGCTGCGCAAGAAGTGCGAGAAGCGGCTCGAAGAGGACGCGGCCGTCAAGAAGCGACTGCAGCTCGCGCTGGCCGCTGGCCGCCGGTCGTCCACGTCGCCGCCCGACGGCCGCCGCTGGAGCCTCTACGCGCGCAAGGAGGCGGCGTTCTCTGCCCTCGCGGCACCCAACGGTATTGAGAACGTGGCTGCGAACATCATGCGCAGTCGTGAGCCTGGCATGACGGACGCTATGGTGCCGCCGCGTCCAGACGACGTGCTGACGGCCAAGGCCACGGGTGAGAACTCGACCGCGTCCTTGGCGACGCCCATGCGGCACGGACGACGCCATAGTCCGGCTGGCAGCGAGAGGAAGAAGCGCGGACGCTCCAAGTCGCCAAGCCCTGCAGCTGGAACGCGCGCGTCCATCGCCAACGGCACTCGGTCGCCAGCCAAGCAGACGGCCTTGGGCTCCGCGGCCGTCCAAGTGCGAAGGTGAGAGAGTCGCAGGCGTGAAGCAAATGGGCAGCGACTGACCGCTTGACGAGTGTTGGCCTGGCAGCATCCTGAAGAAGCGGCGCGGCAACGATAGCCAGTCCCTGTCAACCAAGCAGGTGTCGTTCGACCTGTCGCTGCGAGCGCGGTCACCGCCAGCCGTGCCCGCGCCACGCCAGCCCATCGCGACGCTGCGCACCCCTGCTCCCGCGCGTCGCCCGTACGTGTCTTGCCTCCTCTTGTGCTATGGACAACGCTCTGTGACTGACACTTGCGACGCTTTCATGTTCCCAACAGCCCGACTGGCGCGTCGCGCGTGCTGGCGCCGACCGCGTCGTCCGCTGCGCAGGGCTCGCCCGCCAAGAGAGTCGTGGCGTCCACGCCCCTGCGCCGGAAGCCCAAGTGGAACGCTGGCTGGCGGTGAGTCTCCGCCCTGCAGCGAACGCGCTCACACCCAGCACACCGCCCGTCGCCAGCCCCCACGTACCAAGGAAACCGCTCTGTAAATTATTCCCTCGCGCATGCCGCGCCGCTCCTTTCAATACGAATACGTTGCTGGTTCCTGCCCCTCGACCAGCCTCTCCGTCACGCCACCACCTTGGTCTGGTCAGTCCGTGAGCGACTGCGATGAGCCAAGACTGCGGTCGCTAGAGGAACGATCGCGCTGCTGGCGGCGGAAGAGCGCGCCGACTCCCGATCGGCCCTGGTCCTCGCCGGAAGATGGCGGCTTGCTCACCGTCAGCCGCCGCTGCTTCATGCGCTCCGCCCTCAGTGTGGCCTCGTCCTCTACGTCCACCTCCTTCCGCGCGCCTTCGAACGCCTGCCACCATGAGCCACAACCATGAGCGATCGCCGTCCGATTGCTTTGAGAACACCAGAGGCACCACACCGAGCAAAAGGAGGCGAGCGTCGTGAAGAAGTCGGCCGGGCTCCGCTTCGGGTCCTCGCCGAAGTAGTCCAGCACGCTCGCGACCTCTTCCCGCGACCTCGCGATCTCGCCTTCGAACGCGATCAGCTGCGTCTTGATCTCCGCCGCGCTAGCCCGCATGGACTCCAGCACCGAGCCAACGATCGCCTTCTCCTGCACCAACCCATCGCTCGTTAGATTGAGACAGCCACACCAACCCGCACCACCTCCACTTCCAACCTTCTCGAGCAGTGCGATCTCTGCGTCCAGGCGCGAGAGGCCAGTCTGCAGCTTGCCAAAGTCGTCGCTGATGCTGTCGAGCGACTCGCGAGCGGCCAACGGGACGCTGCGGAGCTCGTCCTGGAAGTCGAGCACCTGCGGCAGGTTCTTCTTGACGAGGCGGACGAGGTAATGCAGCACGGTCGTCTTCTGGTTCACCGCCTTGGTGTGCCCCAGTCGCAGCAGCGAGTCGACAGTAAACCCTCGGATGCTGTTGTCGTCGCCGCTGCCGTTCAGCGTGTTGCCCAGCTTCAGCACCGTGCCCAGCAGCAGCTTGAGTAACCGGCTGCCCTTCACCTCTTCGCACGCGCCGCGCACATTTTTCAGCGACGTGCTCAGTTCCGTCGACCGCGACGCGAACGACAGCTTGAAGATCAGGCACTCGGAGCGTGAAGCATACCGCTTGACCTTCGAGATGGACAAGATGAACTTCTCGGCCTTCGCAACAGGGAACGCAGCCACAGGACAACGTGGTTAGTCTTCAACCAACATGGAACACAGCGAAGCGAAGACCACATACCTCGCCAAGCAATGTGGCGTCACCGGTGTAGCTGGCCACAGCCGTCACCTCTTCAAGCGTCGGCAGGAACTCGTTGATCCCGACAAGCTGCTGCACAGTGAGCCCGCTGGGGTCGAACCTCTCTATGGCCGCGGCGATCGCCTCGTACGACAGCTTGACTCGCGCTAGCGAAATCGCCGCGTTCATCGCCCGCTTCCCATCAATTAGCGTAACGGACTGCTTGCGTTTGAGCGGCTTCCCGGCTCGTGCTCCCGCCTTCTTGACGCCGTTGTCTTTGTTGGCGAAGAAGAGGGACTCGAGCTCGTCCATGTCCATCTGGAGCTCCACCATGTCTTCTTCCTTGTCCTCCCAGATCGTTTGTTGGTTCAAGGAGCTCAGTCGGTCCTCGGAAATGGGTTGCCAATGCAGCTTCTTCCTCCCGCGCAGTGTCTTGGCGGTCTTTTTGGGCGTTCCACCCTGAGCCGACGCTGACACATCCGAGGCAGGCGCCAGTGCAGATACTGGTGCGTCGGGCCCTAGCACGAGCGCGCGAACGTCAGCGCCGTCCATCACCACCTTGTGACGCACGGCACCCTCCGGAAGACCCATCTCGAGCATCTTGAAGTATTTCCCGTAGATCTCATGGTCTTTCAGCTTCACCTCCGTGACGCTCAGCTTGTCGTCGCTGGTGGCATTGCCGGACTGCACAATGAGCACCGAGAAGAATGCGTCACCGCCAAGTTCAAGCGCGCGTTCGTCTGCTCCGTCCTTCTTCATCTTGTGTCTAACGGCTTCTTCCGGCAATCCCATACCGAGCATCTTGAAGTACTTGCTGTACAGCTCGTGGTCCTTCAACTTCACGACAGCATCACCGCCATTGGCTTCGCTGCTGCTTTGCGTCTCAATGATGAGCATGGACACAGGTGCGTTCTCTCCGAGGTCCAATGCACGCTCGTCTGCACCATCCTTCTTCATCTTATGGCGAACCGCATCTTCCGGCAGACCCATCTTGAGCATCTTGAAGTACTTGCCGTATAGCTCGTGGTTTATGAGCTTCACATCCTTGTTATTGACGTCGTGTTGTTCAGCTGCGAGCGATGCCGAAATGCCTGCGTCAGGTGATGGCGACGCTTGTTTCGTGTCTGTTTCGACTCGAGGTGCTTTCACACTCTTGATGTCGTCCTGGAGCTTGGTGTGGTTCCGTGAGGGCAAAATCTGGTGTTTCACATCCTCATAGCTCGCGTTGGGACCGAACTCCAGAATCACGGGATCGATGCCGTCCATTGCCAGCTTCTGCAGCACCGCCTCGCGGGGACAGCCTAATCGCAGCATGCTAAAGTACGGACGGTACTCGTCGACGTCTTGGAGCCGTGTAATCACTGGAGGAGTATCAGAGTGGTCGTACTTGCCGGGTTCTGGAGGCGGTAGTGGCTTGAGCACTGATGGGTCTTTTCCATCCTTGACCATGCAATTCTGCACAGCTTCGAACGGCACGCCGCGCTTGAGCATGCGCTCATACTTCTCCATCGTCAGATCAAAGCTGGAAGGCGTTGGCACGGCAGCTTGAGTTGCTCCCTCCATTGTGGCTTGATCATCGGTAGTACTTTGAAGGCTATCGCTGGCATCTTGTGCTCGAAGAGCCTCGACAATTCTCGATTCACTGCTGCTGCCAGCAGCCTCAGACTTGGCAGGGCATTTCTCCACCAACGAAGGCAACGCCACATCACGTGTTGTCGCTGCCCGTAATAAGTCGTCCACTGAGATTCCGCTTGAAGCGAGGAAGGCTCGCAGTTGGTCCAGCTTTTCAGTTTCCTTGGATGCAGGATTCGCTTCACCACCTGCACCACTCGCCGAGACCTCCGAGTTCTGGTTCTGTACTCGCAGTGGATGAGCGCCTTGTGACGCCCTTGAAATGGCGGTGGCAATTGTCGACACCGCTGGAACATCTTGAGGGTTTGCTGATCTGTCGATTGCTGCTGCTTCTGGACTCGACACTGGCTTCACCAAGCCGCCAGCGACCCAAGCTGACGGTACAAGTGTCATGTTCGCGGGGATTTGACCGCTGGATAGAGAAGAGTCGGCTAATGCTGAAGCATTGGCACACGCGTCGCACTCCCACGTACTGAAGAACTTCTTCACGTAAATAGAGTGGTTGGTCCGGTCGCTGATCGTCGTCAACCCGAATGGAATCTTACGCAGCCCGACGCACGTGGTGTGGTAGAACTGCTTGCACTGCCCAGTGCATTGCACGACCTGCGGTCGCATCATGTAGTCGTCTTCTTTACAGACGTTGCACAACGAGGCGTCCGACACGGTTGGGGTGGAGTATCGGCTCCTTTGCGACTGCATCGCCACGATCTCGGCCGTTGTTTGTCTCCGCAACAAGGGAGGCCGGCTGTTTGTTGAAGAATCGGCAACTCCAAGTGGATATGGTGCCTTGAAAGACGCCTCCTTGCTCTCGGATCGACTCTCAGGACTCTCTTGCCCGAAGCAATTGGAGACACCATCCAAGTGCAGAACATCCAACGCCACGTTGGGCGTGTTTTGCGATCTTTGCAGCGCAAACGTCGTCGGCGTCTCACTGAATCCCATCCGAATGAAGTTGGAGTGCATTGCCGGGTCCGGCAGCACCATGTGGTGCTTGGTGATCTCGATCAGCCCTTGGTGCACCGCATTGTTGCCGGTGTAGTCGATGCGGACGGACGTTCGGCACTTCTTGGCACTGTTGTCGTGTAGAACGAGGTCCATCGAGAACAGCTCGTCGTCGAACCCGTGCTCGTACTGCTTCATCAAGTCGAGCTGGTTCTTCTTCAGCGTGACCATGCCTGGGAGAAGAAACCACGTCGAGTCGGCGTAGCGAAACAGCACGCGCGAGGAAGCATCCATCTCCTCGGCGTTGTCGTAGTCCTCGCCAAACGAGCACAGGATGGAGAAGCCTCCGTCCAGCTCGATGCCATTCTCCCACAGGATGGCGAAGAAGCCGTCGTCTTCATTCCACTCGAGCACGGGCGCGTCGCTCCCTCTGCCTTGCACAGCGTCTGTGCAAAAGATCATCTTGTAGTCGTCCCAGATTTGGACGCACGGCTGCACCTCCACGGGCAGCTGCCGAAACATGATCGCCTTGAGCAGCAGCGGCTTGTCGTTGGGCGGCTTCTGCTGCTCGACCAGCTCATGGAAGCTCGCGAGGAACCGCTGGATGGACGGCGGCGTCTTGTTGCGCAGCGCCTGGGGTGTCAGCGACTTCATATCCCAGCGCTTGCGGTAGAACTCGACGAAGGCGTCGACCGGGTCGTCGGCCAGGCGCGCGAAGAGCAGGTAGCAGGCCACGACCACTCCGCTGCGCGTCTTGCCCGTCTGGCAGTTGATGATGGCGACGTGGCCGGCGTCCAGCGACAGCCACGCGAAGATGGCGTAGCAGATGCGGAAGATGAGGTCCAGCGGTGGCGTGTGCGCCTTCATGCCGTCGCGCTCCCACCCGAACTCGAGCATCTGTTCGTGCAGCTTGGCCGCGATGCCTGCCGCCTGCTCGTGTGTGCTCCGCGCGTGTGGGACGTGCTTGGTCGCCGGCGTCGGCGCCGCCACCGCGTCCTCCAGCGCGTTGAGGTTGAAGAGCAGGAACTGGTGCCGGTGGTGCGCTTCGAGGTACTGCGCCAGCTCGTCCGCGTTGACCCGGTTGAGCTTCTTGTCGGTCGGCGCGTCCACCGGCAGCCCGGAGACGAGCAGTCGGTCCGAGATGAAGGTCAGGTCCAGCGCGCGCGCGTCCGCCGCCACGTCCGGCACGCTGCCGCGCCGCAGCCGCACGCCCGGGGCGACCTCGAACACGGAGCTCGTGAGGCGGCGCAGCGACTCCATCGCGGCGTCCGCCCGGGCAGCAGGAGGCGTCGGCAGGGAGCGAGGAAGGCGACGAGGGCGGCAGGAAGGAAGGCGAAGGTGGCGGCTGTCCGCGGTTTCAATGAAGGTGCTGAGCGGGTCTTCTTCATGGAAGTGTCCCGTGTTTGGAGGGTGGGATTTAGGGATAGTTGTGCCGGTTGACTTGGGTCCAGTATGTCCCTTGTTTCGATGGTCGGAGACGAGGGACGGCGAGACGTTTCGGACGTTGAAGTGCGCGGGTGAGCCACTTTGGGCTCCGATACAGTGATATAGAGGCGAGAAGACCGCCATGGAGGACGAAGCGCGGCCGATGGACGCGTGCGGCGGCACTCCGAGGGCTCTACTCTCGCCGTTTGAGGTGCTTACGCGCGCGCTGGTTGGTTGCAGGTCCGGCGCTGCGGCGGCGGGGACGACGGAGGCCTGGAAGTGCGTCCGTTGCCGGTCTGGAGGCATCCTTGTCACCGGCCAAACTGACCGGCGTGGTGGCGTTCAGAGCGTTCGGGACGGACACGGAGGCCGGCCGGCTGCTCAAGAAGCTCTACTGCGGAGCCGCCAAGCCGCAGGTCTCGTACCCGAGTGCGTGCGTCTGCGACTTGACCGCAGTGCCGGAGTGTGGACTGCTGACCTGACCAATGCACGCAGAGCTCAAGACACGACCACGCGACGCGATCGTCGCCGCGCCGTTCATCCCCGGGGGAGGCGCGATCGGCGCCGACTCGAGGACGCACAACCACTCGTCCAAGATCTCGGACCGGGCGGTCATGGTGCCGTCCTTCTCCAAGTGGCGATCTGGGTGCCCCGAGGTGACGGTCGTTCCCGTCGGAGGTGGAAGGCGTTGTTGGTATCGGCTCATGAATTCACTCACGACTTGTTGTTCGGCCCACTGCAGATGCACGCGATCGAGTACCCTGGACGCGGACGGAAGCCGTTCTCTGAGATCGAGAAGGAGATCAACCAGATCAAGCGCCAAATGGAGGCCTACCGCGTGGCGGCCATCAAGTGCGTCACCCTCACGGTGTCCGTCATGTTCACTCACGCCAGCGCTCACTCTGTCTCCTCCTCAGACGCAGGCCCAACGAAGAAAAGGAGAAGCTGCAGCAGGTGTTTTCGTACACCGTCGGTAGCATCCTCCCCCGCGAACTCCTCCCAGGCTCTGGTGCGTCCAACGCGCGCTTGAACGAGACGCTTAGCAGCTCTGTTCATGCTTTGACGGCGCTTGCTGCTCGGAACAGACTTGCTCGACCGTGAACTCTCGCACGCGAACGCCCTCCGCAAGGACAAGAGCGCCAAGAGCCGCATGGAGCAACTGGAGGAGATGTACGAGGCCGTTCTGGGCGAGGTCGGGGCACGCAAGAGCTACATGACGGAGATGATCTCGCTCGGCCGGCCCGACCAAGCGCAGACGGTCGAGCGCGAGATCCTCGACCGCTTGAGCGAGCTGCGCCGCATCCACGAGCTGATGCTGCAGCAGAAGAGCGCCTCGGACGACAACCAGCAATGAGCCAACTGCACCGGCACCCAGCGGGAGAACTGCATTCGCTTTCACGCCTATAAAACTGCAGGAGAACTCAATCGTCACGTTACGGCACTGCACCAACCGACTTGAGAGCGAGTGTTCACTCCTGCTTGTCCTTGGGCACGACGAACACGCTGGCAAAGCACGCGTCAAAGATCTTCTCGGCCCCGCGGAAGTACGGGAACTGGAGCCACATCATCGCCAGCAGCTTCATGTGGAAGAAGAACGGCAGCCACGACAGCTCCGTGCTGATCGCGTTGATCGCGTAGTCGACCGCCACGGCGACGCAGTAGTACGACAGCCACCACTCGTAGCGCCGCGTCCGCTTCTCACCCAGCGTGCCGATCACAAAGTACGCGGGGAAGCCGAAGCCCATGACGGAGCACCCGCGCGCCGTGACGAACCCCGGCGTGAAGACGAACATGAGGCCACTCAGCGCCGGCCCCTGCGACCACATGTCGCTCAGGAAGTGCACGTGCTGCTCCGGCAGGACGCGGATCGCGACCAGCGTCCGCATCAAGATGTTGGCCGCGTCGTTGCGCTCCTCTCGTGGCCGGTTGTCCATATCTTGCAGCCTGTTCGCGTACGGACTGATGAGTGGGCCGACCCACGCGTACAGCGTGATGTCTCCGCGCGTGAACGGCGAGTGCATCCACAGCATGAAGATGGTACGCAGATAGATGGGCACGGCCAGGAAGTCGGCCACGAAAGCCGGGACGAACAGCGTGAAGAGGCCGACGGCGCAGCGGCCGACAGACCACAGCACCCAGAACTTGAGCGACGGCTCGTACGGACGCCACTCGTTCTCCAGCAGGTTGGGCTCGTAGCGCTGGCGCAGCTGGGCAGTGCGCGACGCGCTGGTTTCGGCGCTGTTCCGCACGGTGGCCTGCGACGGTCGGCGGCGATGCCGGTACAGCCGGCGGTGGCGGATCACGCCAATCGAGTGGATGAGCGGGTAGCCGATCGAGAGGAATCCAAGCAGCGCCTCGCTGCTCCACACGTCGGCCACGACCTCGGGCAGCCAGTACAGCGAGCCGTAGGCCAGCGCGAAGAAGAGGACGTGCGGCACGAGCTGCGCCACGACGCGGCCCTTGGCGCTCAGGGACGCGACGAACGCGCGGTAGCGCATCTGGACGTCTCGCCGGAACTGCACGTAGCGCAGCCGCGCCTTCTTGACGTACCCCTTGCGGACGCAGACGACGACGAGCACGAGCGAGATGGCCAGCGCCGACTGGTGCACCGGGTCGAGCTCGCTGGCGCAGTCGGCCGCCAGCTTGGCGAGCACGATGGCGTGCGGCAGCAGCGCCTCGCCGACGATCACGGCGCCGCGCGTCACGGGCACCGCCGCCAGCAGCAGGAAGGTGACCCAGAGCCGCAGGAAGTGGAACGTGCCCACGACGGCGTCCTCGAACGCCAGGCCGATGCCCTCCCAGTCGGTTGCGTTGGCAGAGAACGCCGGCAGGAACTCCCACGCGCCGCTGGCCGACAGGTTCATCGCCGGCAGGTACTCCACCAGCGCCGCCACTGCGTCCTGGTTCGGTCAACGCAGCAGCAAGTCAGCGCCGCTCGTAGCTACAGACGTCGCGAGCGAGTGCTCACCGCCACCATCAGCGTCGCCGTCGACTCCTCTGCCTGCGCGTCGCTCTCCCCGGCCTCCTCCGCCACTGCTAGTGCCACCACCGCCGCCGCCACCAGCAACGCAGTTGTCCACTTCGTGGCGATGCCCGTGGCCGCCCCCGAGCCGCCGAGAGACGTCGCCATGCCACTGAGAGACGCCGCCATGCCACGTATCCGGCGCGCGCACTCGGTCGTCGCTTTGACTGGCGAAAACGACCGATTGACAGATCTCGTCACAAAGCGGCACGCATGCGGCAGTGACATGCCACTATCACGAGAATAGTGACTGCCATCAATGCAACACTGCTTCAAGCAGTCGGGTTCCTCTCGGACGACGGCTTCGAAACAGCTCAAGTCTCTGGTAGCCACTCGGAGTCTTGAGTAAGCTGAATCAGCCCTGCCCGAGTCGGTGTCGCAGCTGATGGCGTCGCGGTAGACGCTCCGTTGGCGCTCTGATCGCTTGTCTGGCGCTTGGAGTATCGTCCAGAGGCGCTTCGGGCGGCTCGGCATGGCTTCAAGACGACTCAGTCAGCTCAGTCAGTGCCGCATGGCTTCTTCCAGTAGACTCGCACCCGAGCAGCGACACGTCGTATTTGTGGGCCGGCGGCGGGAGGTACACCGGCTGCAGCTGCATACCGAAGAGCTTGGAACAACCGGGTGACATGTCAGGCTCCAGCTCCTTAATTGTTGCAGGGCAGCACTTGCGGCTCGCTTCACGGCCTGTCGTGGCTTCGTTGACACCTTGACACCGATGCTGCCTTGCGTACGGCTGCATGGCCGCGACCACTAGTCGACGGTCAGCAGCCACTGCGGTAACCTACGATTTAGGTGATCATTCACCTTCTCGGCGATACACGAAGATGCGTTTTCACAACGCAGTGGTGCGGCAAGTGCAGGTCGCCTGCCTGCCAGCAATGAGCGCTGACTTCGCGCTGCTCCTTCTCAAGCCACACAACTAGCAGATCGACTCTCTGGGGCCCGGCAGCGCAGCTTATGTCCGCTTCCTTCGCGCAGTTCGAGCAAAGCCATTCAACCTCAATTTCTACGAGTTCGAGGCCGCCAAAGGAAGGCACCATAGGCGTCAATGAAGCCAACGCCAAAACGCTCAAGTCGCGCGAGGAGAACCGCATGTGCTGTGAAGCGCCAGCCCGGCGTAAGGCAAGTTGCCGTGGTGCCATTGGCGTCGCTTACAGGGGTTCATCAACGAATGACATCTCGCCATTCTCCCCCTCCTTGTGCGAGTTCCTCAAGCTAAGCAAGGCGGTACACGAAAACTCAGTGCGCCGCTGCTCCGCGAGGCCAGTGACGCCTGCATCGCGGCGACCAAGAGTCTAAACGTAGCCGTGCCTACTGTGTCGGACTCTAACACGCTACTTGCAGCTGCCGAGAACGAACCTCCACTTCTCACGTGCCAACTCGCACTGGAGGCCAAGATAGGATAGCCTCGCAACTGCCGAGTGCAGTCCGTGAGGCTGCGATCTCCACGCATCGTGCAAACGCTGTCTGTGATAACTGCACCTTAGGTGCTCGGTTGCAGCAAAGTTGCCGTCTAGGAGAGCTCGACGCGTCCTCTAACTGATGAACGCAACTGCCGCTCGCGTCGCCGATCAATGCCGCATCGCCACCACCAGCATTGACAGATGCGCTGGTCGCGTCGAGAGACCGTCCTGCAGCGCCGCTCAAGGCGATCGATCACCCTCCTGTCGCTTCGACACCATTGCCACCAACAGTTCCGTCAGAGCTTCGCGGCATCAACTGTTCACGCTCCAGAACTCCAACTCGCAATGTCTTCTGAGCCCGACGGCAACTACTTCGAGCCGTCGGCGATCATCCGCGTGCATGTTATCCTAGTGACCAGTCACTCTGTCGGGGTTCAACGCCCACTTTCCGTCATTGCCCACCACTCGGGAAAAGACTGCGGAAGGGCAACATGGGGGCATGCCAGCAGCTGTGGGAGGTGTACAAGGAGGCCGGGGACGAGGACGCGGTGCGCCGGTCGGTGGCTCGAAAGCTGGGCCATGACGCGGACGCGCCGGCCGTTGGCGACTTCGTGCGCGAGCTAGAGGTGATGCTGGCGGACGAGAACGTGCTGCTCCTCATGCTGAGCGTCGGGCTGGGCGGCGTCTTCGAGTCACCCGCCAGCTTCCTGGGCCTGCTGCTGCGCGAGGAGGTGCTGCAGCCGCGGCTCGTCGACTTGCTGCTCGAGAAGGTGGGTCGGTCTGCCCTCGGTGCTGCTGCTGGTTTCCAATGGTGTGGCGCCGCAACGCGATTTGGCTGACACAAGCGACTGGTCCAGCTGGCCGAGTTCGCGGCCGCGCTGGACGCGCAGCTGATGGACAGGAACGTGCCCAAGCTCGTCCTGCGCGAACTGCGGTGGATGGACCTCGTCGTGGACTCGCAGCAGGTCGTGGAGAAGCTCATCGCGGCGCTGCCGGCCTTCCCGCCCGGCCTGCAGCAAGAGGTCATCTACATCCTGCCGGAGCTTGCCAGCGACGAGGACGCGGTGGTGAGGCGCTTCAATCCGCCTACAGACCGCTGGGCGAGCCTATTGCTGACGTGTTTGCCTGCAGATCGTGGTCAACGCGCTGCTGGAGCTCATCCGGAACGAATCAGCGATGGTCGTCTGCTGCATTGAGGCGCTCGGGAACTTCAACGTGCTCACGGACCAGACATCATCGGTGTTGCACTGCATCCTCGACCGCCTGGAATCGTCACCCATGAGCGACCTGCCTGTCATCGTCAAGTACTTGGTCCAAGAAGCGCCGATGCTGGACGTGGAGCAAGTGGTCGAGCAAGTGCGCGACAAGATCAGCACCATGGTCGCTCTGACCGCGACTAGCGAGGGGACGGCGCCGCGCAACGGGCAGGAAGAGGAAGCGCTCATTCTGGGCAGCATTGTGCAGGGAATGCACTTCCGCGGCGACCTGATGAAGGCGTTTCTGTCGCAGATGCAGGCTTCTTCGCAATGGCTTTTGCTCGACCTGTGGCTGGTTGTCGGCGCCCACTCAATCCCTCAGCACCGTCTCAAACTGGAGAAGCTGCTGGTGAAAAAGGCGAAGGCAGGGGTCGTGACGCCGGACCTGTTGGCACAGAGCGTCATGGGGCATGGAGACGCCTTGAAGCCGTACTTTTCGTCGATACTGTCCCTCGCAAGCACGCTGATCGGCCAGCCAACAGGCCCTGAATGCCGACATTTGGGAAGCACATTGTACCAAGTTCTGCTCGAGGAGTTTTCTGGTCAACGGGGATCTAGCAACTCAAGCACACAAGCGGCGTTCTATCAAGGAGAGGTATGCTTTCATCTGGTTCGGTTGCCAATTGTATGTGCGTGTCATCCTGTGACGCTGCTTCTCTCCTGCAGATCGTGTCGGTCATTCTTGGACACTGCCTAGCAAATGGGACGGACGCCACTACGGCCGGGATGGACATTCTCATGGCGCTTGTACTGCCACCGACTCCGCGTGAGTCAAGCGGTTGCGCCCAGGCTAGCAGGACTAGTCCTCGCAGGCTTCAGTTGCCTTCGTCATTGACTCAGCGGCGTCAACGACTGCAAGTGTTCCTCCCGTCATTGAAGCAGATGCTTGACACGATGGAGCTCTACAGCGCGGACCAGGTCCGAAAAATGTACGACGCTCTGTTCGCGATCGCTGGCCACGACGACTCGGACCTGTGCAATGTGCTTCGGAAGCAAGGGTTCCACCAGCACCTCCGATACCGGTCGTTCGGTATTATTGGGACAATTTCAAGACTTCGTCGGGTCTTGGAACACTTCCGTGAGTCTGATCGCGAACAAGAGAGCAGCAGTGCAGCAGACACTGGGCAATCTCGTCCGCTTGCTGGGAGCAGGACCTCAGATGCTGCAGCAGCTAAAGCGTTCAACGCCATCTTGGTCGAGCTCCACACCAGTTGCAAGTCGAGCGCGCAATGCATCAGCTTTATGCTGGACGAGCTGACGATTCTGGTGTCTACGGCGACACTGGACAAGTACACGGACGTACTTATGAGTATTGTCTTCGACTACTACATGGACATTCTTTCGACCCACTTCATGGAAGACTATGACTGGAGAAGAAAGCCAGAAGGCGTGTACTCGAAGCCGGTTCTGGGTGGTGTGATGAAGTCTGAGCTTTGGCTCGGACTTGACGAGAAGGTGGGGTTCTCGCGGTGCTTCCTGGTGACCTGGTACTGTCCAACCACTAACGTATCGATGTCATGTTCGCGTATATGTGCTGATGACAGCGTTCACCCGTGTACTTGAAGATCCTGGACCTAGTTGTGTCGCCGAACGTTGTGGAACGGGAGTCGCTGCTGTACTTGACATCGCTTGTGAGCCTCGTCATGACGTGCGCTCGCAAGCGCAACCAAGTGTCAGAGATCGAGTGCGTTCTCATTTGTCCAGTCCAGCTGATGGAGTACGTTGGCCCGATCGCATAACTTGTGAGAGCGAGTGCTGGGAGACTAACACACTTGATCTGATCATTGCAGGAAGTCAGTGTTGTCAGAGCTGTCCGCGATCGATGATCGTGCGGCACAGAACGCTATCTGCTGCTGCCTCTGGTACGCCGTTAACTGGACGCGCTCGCTCCTGAACTTTTTCGCTTCCGAGTCAAAAGAGTACTACGTGGCCAAGGTGATGCAACGGCTCGAAGACTTGTCGCGGCTTGAAGCGACTCTGTTCGACGAAACGCTCGGTGCTTGCCCAATGTTCTCGGTCCCGGGATCAGCGCATGCGACGGATCTCTCGACTGCCGGCAAGGGGAAGCTGGAGGTCAAGAAGCGAGGACGTCCACCGAAAGTCGCAAATGATGCGGCAACGCGAGCAAGCACCATCAAGAACAGCTTCCTGCCACTGCAGCCCGAGGTTCTCAACATTTTGGTGTTCCCGCGACTGCTTCATGACGTTCCCGCGGGTTCGACCAACTCGAGCGACGACACGCAGCCACCGGTTGAGACACTGCCCATCAAAGAAGAGAAGCTAACGCGTGTCGGGCTGCTCTTCTCCTTGCTTCTCTCCAACTTGGAGTCGTGCTGCAAGAAGAAGGCGTCTTCCCATTGGACCACTTCCAAGCAATTACCCGAGTCCAGCAGCTGGAAAGCGTCTCACTCGCTGACGAAGAGTGGCGACATGCTGCTGAGCGATTTGGTCAAGGCGGGAGTGCTCAACGCTGCTGGTGCTTTTGCACGCGAGTTCGTCGCGCGGATTATCCGGTACCAAGAGAATTCGCCAGTTGTCGAGGAAGAAACCAAGCAGTCCGAGGAAGGCGATGACAGCGCAGATGAAACTATCAAGCTTATGCTCAAGGGGATTCTGGGCGACTACCTCAAGATTGTAGCTATCGTCATGAACGACGGGCGTGTCGAATCCAGCGACGACGACAACGCCGGTTCGGGCTCGAAGGCCCTTGTCAATCATGCCGAGCAGCTCATCCTTGCGCAGGGTGACCGGAGTGGTGCCGTGGCTGACAGCGATGACGATCTGAAGATGGTAAGTCGGAGGCTCCGCCTTGGCTTTCAGCTCGGCCAACGTTAGGCGAGTTTCTCACCATGATTTTTGTCCGCAGGTCGTCGCGAAGTGCTTTGCGAATGTCCAAGAGTATCAGCGTGTCGTCGAAGACGACCTGTCCATGGCAGTTGCGCTGCTCAAATGCCTGACGTCGCTTCTGTCGCTGATCTACGGGTTCGACTCGACTCAGTTTGTCAATCGAACCGCCGTGATCGATCTGCGCGGTGGCGACTCAGACAGAACTCCACAAGCGGCGCATTCGGACCCGACCACCGCTCGAATGGCTGAAGCGATCAACGCAATGGCCCTTTCGTACCTTGAGACGGACTGGTCCGGTGGAGACGCCAAGTACACTCACCCGACTGCCCAGCTTGAAGCTTTGCTCCGCTGCTATATCTTCTATGGCCCAATCGTCCTGAACAATATTCAAGCCCTGGCCATTGACGGCTTCTTGGAGCTGCTGGAGCAGAACGGCAAGCGAACAACCAAGCTGCCGACCTTGGACAAGAAATCTGTTGCCATCTACCACCGGGTCATGTTCAGCGCACTCGTCGCGGCGACTTCAAGGCTCGATGTCGCTGCAAGCGACACGCAGTTCGTCTTCAACTACCTTGGGCAGGCAGTGCTGCTGTTCAAGCTGCTCGTGTGTCTGACGAAGAGCTTCCATAAGTCATTGATCATTGCGACAGTGCTCAAGACTGGCCGCAAATTCATCGAGATGATCCTGCAGATGATGCCGTTCCTCGAGACACAGTTCCAGGAGCACATGGACCGCGTCATCAAAATTATCACAGACGTCCAGGTGGCGACGCGGCGCATCCAGGTTCTCTGTGCGCATGGGAAGCTCATCAAGGACCAGTCCACTGCGTCTCAAGTCCCCAAGGTGAAGAAATTGCTGGAGAAGCTCATCTACCGTGGCGAGGCATTGGCGAGTGCCAACGGCGTCTTGCAGTACTATTCCACTGGTGTGCTCAAGAACCGTCGCATCGATGGAACGGCGATCACGAAGGAGGAGCTTGAAGGGTCGAGTGAAAGTGAGAGCGAGAGTGAACACGAAGAGGAAGCTGCAGGTGACCAAGAAGACGATACCGAGTCGGAGGAGGAGGAGCAAGTGAAAGGCGAGACTGATGCTGAGAATGAGAATGAGGGGGATGAGGGCGAAGACGCGCCAGTTGTCGATGAACGGCCCCGCAAACGGCGGTGACGCCCCCCACTCTGTATTATGCATTCTCAAATGTGCTGGGATGCACTTCTCGTTCGAAGACGTCTCGGCTGCTGCTGTTTTTCTGCGTCCGCTTTGGTCGACCAATGAAGAAGCTGATGCGGATCGATATGTGCGAAGGAGACAGTGTCGGCTATTCTCGTGCATGGTGCTAAGGATAGACTGACTGCACGCGCAGCACGAGCAAGGAGAACCTGTTCCAGTTTCAGGGAGAGTCGATCAGCGAGCGTCCGGACGTCAAAGGTGCGAGAGTGAGATGCAACATCGGCTGGTGCGATAAGGAGTCCCTGCACGAAAGCGAAGCGGAATTGGCAACACAACCAAGAGCGCGGAAGATCCAGCCAGGCGCGCGAAGCAGCAGCGCCATGAAGCGAAGAAACTCGTCGTCGACTCGTTCACAGGGGGGAACGGCATCGTCCCCAAGTCCAGGAACCTACAGGGGCAGAGTGGCGCCTCCTGACTCGGCCCTGGGGGCCAATGTCATCGGGGATATCGACCTAATTGTATCCCACAACGCAGTCGCTGCTGTTGCCGCCGACGAAAACACCCAGCGGAAGGTGGGCACGCTGTTCCAAGGCGCCTTTGCCGCCATGAAGGAGATTGTGTGGGACTATCACGACAAGGCCGTCGTGTTCATCATGGTGGACGGACGGGTCTCCAGCACCTTCATCATCTCTACTCTTCGCCAGGTAAGGACTTCCGCTCAACCTCTTCCGCGATTGATGCTGTAGTGATTTCTCTTCTAACTTGGTCATCGATCTACCAACAACCGCATCTCAGCTGGAGGCTCACATCTCGGCAGTGCTTGCGGACGTGGACTCGACTCATCAGCCGAAGCAAGCTTACGTCGGAGTGCTCGTCGGCAATAATCCCTCGTCACCTATCCAGCAGCGCCGCCGTACCTCCCTCGGTTCAACTGCGGGACTTGCGTCACAAGCGATAGGGCGATCAGCCGACCAACTCATGCAGTCGATGGTTCTCGCGGGCACCAAGCGCCGGGAGCTACTGCAGCAAGAGCGGCCGCTGCGGAACGCCGCCGGCCGCGAGCGACTCGCCATTGACTTCTTTCGCACGGGGTACTTGTCGTTCTCGTGCTCCATTTCTGGTGACCGGCGCGGCCTGAAGCTCGACGCGTTCTTCTTGAGCGTGTTTCCGTCGCCAGACTGCCATGATCGGAGCGCATGCCTCTTCTCGTACCCTTACGACAGCTTAGAGACCTGTCGCGCGGCGCAAACCCGTTTGGAGTTCCGATTCAAGCGTGCGGAGGGTTCCGGAGCCGTCAAGCAGCCCACCTACCTCGTGTTCCAGAGTCGCGAGGCGCAGATCATTCGCGAGGCAGTCTGGTATCTCAAGCACGGCACCTACCGTGAGGTGTCAGTGCGAGGACAATCAATCCAGGTCGCGCAAGTTGCGGTTGCTACAGCCCACGCCCTTGTTTCTACGACGTCAAATGAACAGAACGAAGCTACAGCCGCAGAGCAAGCTCGAAAGCTGACTCGCGGTGCAGACGAAGAAGCCCTGAATCAGCGCATTGACTCGCGGTGCCGGATGATTGGCTGTCTGAGCCAGTGTGAATCGGCTGCGTCCGTCAGGAGCAGCAGCTCCAGCCTCAGCAACTTGTCTGCGTCGAATGTGATGATCGTTAATAATGCGCTCTTGAACCACCAGAGCCAAAAACCGACAAGCACGAACACGGCCATCAGCACAAGAGGTGCTTCGTCAACCACTATACGCGCAGGGCTCGGGTGTCTATGCGATGAGCACGCGGCAATGCTGTGCGGGTCGCCTCCTAAAGGACCGAGCAAGCTCAAGCGTGGCGGGTCGTCAGGATTCTTTTCCCACAAGGATCGCTCGTCCAAGACTATAGCCCACGCCATGGTCTCGCTCGTCCAAGCCGGCCACTTTGCCAGGACGCTCAAGTACCACGGCACGCTGTTGAAGAAGCCCGGAAGTGGAGGCGGCGGCAACAAGTACCAAGTGAAGAAAGCGTGGAACCACAAGGTCGCAGTGGTCATCGAGACGCCAGTCGGTGGGTTCCTGTGCTACTACGACAAACTCTCGCACTGCCCGGGGATGACCGACGCACCGAAGGAGCGGCGTGTCATCGACCTCAGCTCTGTGTTGTGCATCCGCGCCGAGTCTCTCTTCAGTGCCGGCATTTCTGCCAGCGGACACTCCACCGGGAACTTCGCATTCGACATCATCACGCTGTACCGCACCTGGACGTTTGCGGCGACGGACGCGGAGGAGTACGAGGTCTGGCTTCATGTACTCACAGAACTGGTGGAGAAGCACGCGGCCGCAGCACCGGACAAGCCGCTGCGCTACCCTGTGCGCCTCGCTCTCTCTTCGAGTGGCACTAGACCGGCCACACGTACCGAAGAGGTCGTTCTCGAGATCTCTGCGCATGGACTCTGCGTCATCAGCGCGACTAGCAGCGGTGGCAGCTCGGCCACTGGGCCAAATGGATCGACGGACGGTGCGAGTGATCGTGGAAGCCAACTGCTGCTCGCGTGGTATTTCACCGACATCCAAAAGTGGTCGGTCGTTGCTCATCAAGGGGAGAAGTGCTGCTTGCTCAGCTGCCTCTCTTCTTTGGACAAGGACACGACCACTTCGGACCAGCGACCTCCGTTGTCGTCCACTTTATCGGCACCAGCGCTCCCGATAGCGCCTCGAGCATCTGCGGCATCCAGTGGAAGCGGTCGGTGCGAGTCTTTCCTCCTCCAAACATCCGAAGCGGGAGACATTTGCGACGTCATCGATTTCTACGTCGGCAAGTGCATGGCCAAACTCGAGGTGCTGACGATCGAGTTCATGGAGCGATACGCCAAGGAGCGTGGGGCAACCACTGCAGATGTCGACAGCGGTGTCAACCGGATCCCATCGGCGAACTCGATGCTGTCGGTGGCGCAAAGAGAAGTTGTCGAACGGTCCAAGAGTGAGCGAGTCGTCTCTACAATGCTTCCTGGCGGTGATGATGGATCGGCAGCGACACTTGCGAAGTTATACGCTTCAGCACCGAAGGTGAAAGGCGCTGCTGTCACCAAGGAGCATGCTGTCCGAATAGTCTCGCTTGCCCCACTCGCTCCGCCAGATGCACCATCGAGGGTGACCAAGATCCAAGACAGCATTCAGGTCGGTGAATCCTCTCTGGGCCCACTTAACAGCATCACAGCACCAACCGAAGCTTGTGGCCGAAGAGAAGAGGTGGGTGACACGCCAACGCCAAGGGAGGCACCATCGGTCCCCGTCGAACTCCCAAGTCTGAGCGAAGATGAGTCGAGCGTGCCCCATGACCCAATTGCCACAATCCAAGTCGAGACGAGTTCACAGACGCTGGGCCTGAAGGGATCGCGATCGGGTGAAGAGTCCAATCGCAAGTCTGTCTCAACAGAGTCTGTTCTGCCTCCAGTCGCTGAAGACGCGTCACTGTCGCTGCCGATTGAACTCGACATGATCGAGTGTGTGCTTGTTGAGGACGATGTGGACGATCCGGAAGCTCCATCTTGTGATGCGCTGACCACCAGCGACGGCAGCAGCTCGCTCTGTGCGCTCGATCTGCGTCGTGGCGATGGTGATGACGCTGAAGACAACGAGGAGAGAGAACCGAGCCTGTTTCTAGTTGATGACCACGACACGGACGTGCCACTTCTTGAGCTCGAATCGTCACAGTCAGAGCTCCGGCTGGACGAGTTGGATGCGGGGCTGATCATCAGCATGCCCACATTCGATCTCTCAGCACTTGGAGCCGAACAGCGAAAAGAAGACGACGCACGGGAAGACAGTGAGAGTGTTCACACCCGTGACACTGGCGAGAACGAGGAGGACGAGCTGGACCGCTTCGAGTCGTTCGAGTACTGCATCTGCCATGTGGACGGCGCGGCTTCCAGTTGTGCGACCGCAGCGGACGAGCGAGGGGACCAGCCTCGCGCTTAAGACTCGGGGTAATCAATCGTACATGTTGCATCACTGACGTTGATTCTCGTTGCTCTCCTTGGAGGCACAGACATCTCTATTGCAGGTCCACACGCACTGCTCGATCTCGGAGCGAGCGAAGCCTCGCGTCACCTCGCGCCACCTCCTCTCACGCCGACATGGAGAGGCTAGTGATGGAGCGCGCGGTGAAGTGTCGGCCCGAGTGCGAGGGCAGCGCGCTCTTGGTCTCGATGGTGATCTCGTGCGTCCGGCTGGGCACCTCGTCCATGGATCGCTTGTGGCTGGGCTTGACGCTGGGCGAGGCCTTGACGGCGAAGCGGCTGTCTCCGTAGACAAAGACGGCGCCGACGACGAGCAGCACGCCGAAGTAGAAGGACCACGAGGCCGACTGGTCGAACATGTAATTGGAGATGATGCACGAGAAGATGAGCGAGAAGGATGTGCCGAAGTTCTTGACGATGTTGTCCGAGTAGCGCACGACGGCGGCGATGGTGAGGCCGCCGACGGCCTGTAGGAAGATGACGGCGAAGACCATCGAGTGGAAGCCGTGGAAGAAGCCGTTGGCCCAGACCTCGCCGGCGTTGCGCACCAGGTCGACGCTCGTGACGGCCACCGAGATGGCCGACAGCTGCAAGTTGCGCGTCCACAGCGGGTCGATGGTCTGCACGGTCGCGTTCGACTTGTGCGACTTCATGACCCGCTCGAAGTAGGCGGCGGCGAGCCCCGAGTTGACGGCCAGCCCAAAGACGACGCCGATGCCCACGAGCCGCGTGCTGTCGAGCGCGCTGTGCGGGTCGTCGGCCGAGGCCTCGGGCAGCCGCGAGTACGAGCAGACGGCGACGCCGGCCATGAGCGCGAGCATGGCGGCCCACTGCACGGCGCTGAAGCGGCGGTTGAGCAGCACGATCATGAACATGGCCGTGGTGATGATCTTGAGCTGGTACACGATCTGGTACGTGGCCACGTCCACGTAGTCGTACGCAAATAGCGCGAAGACGTTCTGCAGCGCGTACAGGAAGGCCAGCACCGCCATCTTGACGAGCCCGGGCTTGTCCGCGAACACCTCGACGCGCAGCGTGCGCACCGCCGCGCCTAGGTTGTTCTTCTTGATCTGTGGCGGCGGGAAAGGAGGCGTCAGGACCGACTCTACATGCGCGAATCAAAAGAAGCGGCCGACGGCACGCACCCGCAGCACCATGAAGAAGCAGATGAGGAACTTGAGCGTCTCCACCAGCAGCACGGCCGTGCTGGGCCGGTACTTGGGCCCGGTCGCGTGCCGCGAGTACTTGGACACGATCGACAGCGCCGTGTTCTGCAGCACGAGCATGACGAAGCTCAGGTGCTTGAGGTTCATCTTGGTCGCGTGCTGGCGGCTAATCCGCGGGCTCTCCGGGGCTGTCAGGGGCACCAAACGGAAGCGCAGGACGCGCAGAGTCGGCTGGTGCTCGCTGGAGGTGTCGGCGGCCGCTGGGAGGCGCTGAGGACGAGCAGGAAGCGCGCGGACCGGCCGACTGACCGGATCACTCGCCGCGTTCGCTGCTTGTTGGCGTTTGGGCGGCGGTGGAGTCTGAAACATGGCGTTTTCTACCCGCAGACCGGTGATTGGCTGAAAATAGGAGGAGATTCAGCGAACCATACAAACGCTCTGTGCCCAAACCGGATTTATCCGTGAGGTTTTGACGAATCGTAGACCTGTACGTCAGGGTCCCACCATTCGAGGAAGAGGTCTCGATCAAGTACACTTTTTGATCCGCCACTGACAGAAATGGGAGCGCTGTGCTCCCTCTTACAACTTTAAACAGATGTAGAGGTAATTGGCACGCGAGGATTCGCCAGCAACCCAAAAGTTGAAATTGAAGCCGAGCAGCACGGCGGATCGGCGATGGCGTCCGGCTTCGGCGAGGTGCGGCGCGCTCTGTGGTCGCTGGACGCGGCCGCGGCGTATATGAGCAGATATTCCCTCGTCTTGGCTTCGCTTTGAGCCCGGTCTGACCCTGCTGTGGTGGCTTCCCGCCCCGCGACGGCCCCGCGAAGCTCGTGCTCGTCATGGGCGACAGCCACATCCCGCACCGCGCGGCGCAGATCCCCGACAAGTTCCAGAAGATGCTGGTGCGTCCTCCCGTCGTGAGGCGGCTTTAAATGCTGCGGCTAATGCTGTGGCTGGACTGGGCGGCGACAGGTGCCCAACAAGATCCAGCACGTCCTGTGCACGGGCAACATGGTGACCAAGGAGCAGTTCGAGGACCTGCGCGCGTTGGCGCCCAACGTGCACGTCGTGGCGGGCGACGCCGACCACGTACGCGCTCGGCACTGGGCGGGGCGCACTGGGCAAGGTGCGGCGCTGACTGTGAGTGTGTGGACGGAGCACAGGAGGCGGCAGCGTTCCCGGAGCGCAAGGTGGTGACGATCGGCCAATTCCGCATCGGCCTGTGCCACGGCCACCAGGTTGTGCCCAGCGGCGACCCGTTCGCGCTCGCGGCGCTCCAGCGCAAGATGAACGTCGACATTCTCGTCACGGGCCACACGCATGAGGCTCAGCTGCGGACGGAGAACGGCAAGTGGCTCGTCAACCCGGGGTCCATCACGGGCGCCTTCCGCGGCGCGGCGGCCGACGTGACGCCCAGCTTCATGCTCATGGCGGTGCAGGGCGCCAAGGTGGTCGCCTTCCTGTACGAGCTCAAGGCGGGTGCCGTCGTCGTGTCCAAGAGCGAGTTCTCCAAGGCCGCCTAAGGATCAAACGTCGCCATGTTTCGTAGACCGCGGCTCTCGGCCGCCTCTCTCCTGCTCGTGCTCCGCGCGGGGTTTACTACACTTCGCTCTGCTCTCGTCTCTCGTCTGCGCGCCTCATATATAAAGGACTATGCGCCGCCGCCGCCAGCGCCGCTACTACTACCGAGCTCGGCGTGCAGGTCCTCGAAGAAGACGCCCAGGTCCGCCACCGCCGGGTTCACCACCCGCGGGAGCACCGTCACGTTGCACGCCTCGTAGCGCCGCCACATCTCGAACCCGCGCAGCGTGTGCTCCATCTCCTTGAGCAGGTGCGTGCGCACGGCCGCCTCCCTCCCCCCGCCCTCGCTGCCGCCGATGGGCGGCGTCGTGCCGTTCGCGCGCGTCTCGGGCGACCGCCCAGGCGTGAACGTCTCCGAGTACAGCGAGAAGATCTTGAGGTGCTGCAGCCGGTGGATCGCCAGGTGCACCACCGACGCCATCTTGTACCCGAGGGCCACGAGCCGCGTGTTGCCCGCGCTCTGGAACGTGCGGATCGTGCTCTCGATCAGCGAGCTCGTCTGCGTCAGCGTCGTGATGCTGTACTCGCCGAAGGACCGCGCGTGCTGGCTGTCTCCCAGCTCCTTGTACGCCGCCTTGACGTCCTGCAGCTTGAGCGCGTTCTCAAAGAACTTGGCGCCTGACCGCAGGTAGTACGTGGCCTGCGCCACCTGCCCGTTCGCGCCCGCTACGGACGCGCCGCGCCGGTTCCCCTCGTGCTTTAGCCGCCGCGCTTCCTCGTTCAGCCGGTTGGCCTCGTTCCGCAACCGCGTCACGTCCCTGCTCCCAGACGTTGGGATCGTAAACGACGCCTCTGGCGGCGCGTCCGTCATGGTCCCGACGCTGCTCGTCGCTTTCTCCGCCTTCGCCTTCGCTGGCGGCGGCGGCGACTCGGTTGGCTCCTTCTTCACCTTCCTCGACTCGCTCGTGATCGGGTCCTTGCACTTGCTGCACAGAGCAGACGAGCTAGGCGGCGGGTCGGGCAGCGCATCCGTCTGGGTTCCCGCGCTCGTAGTCTTTGGCTTCGGCGGCGTCCCGTTCGAAGTCGAGGGTGACGCGGTAGACGCCGGCGCGTTGCTGCCTGACCTGGACGAGCTCGCCTTGAGCTTGTCGTTGCTGTTGCTGCTGCCGGAGTGATGCCTGCGACTGCCATCGGACCGCGACTTCTTGGCGCTTCTCTGGTCCTCCGACCGCCGGCTCGAGTCCTTCTCGGGCGTCGACGGCGCCGACTTCTTTGGGTCTCGCCGCGACCCGCCGCTGCTGCCGGAACTCGACTTGGCGGCGCCGTCCCCTGCTGCGGTCGGCGGCGTCGCGTCCACCGGGTCGTTCGGCGGCGGCTCCTTCCATGTGACGCGCTCCACCGTGCCGTCCTCTAGTCGCCGGCGGAACTCGACGTGGTGCGCCTCTTCCCGGAACACGTCGGCGGCCTCCCCGCCGTCGCGCACGCTCAGCAGGCAGTCGCGCACGAACGTCGACATCTGCTTGTAGTAGCCCGAGTCGGGCCGGTGCCGCTTCCGCGCGCGCGCCGCCTTGACCGGGTACGTCGCGGCCGGGATGGGGCTGCTGTCCTCTACGGTGGTCGCCAGAGACGGCGACAGCGGGTGCGCGTCGGCCGCCGCGTCCGGCACCGCGTCCGTCATCGCGTCCGCCATCGCGTCGGTCATCGCGTCTGCCACGACGTCGGCCGCCGGCGGCTCCTGGCTCGGCTGCGAGTCGGCCGCGTCCTCCTCCTCGTCGCTGTCGATGGACAGCAGGCTCTCGTCCGAGTCGCTGCCGGCGTCGGCGTCGCTGTCGGGCAGCACGCGCGCCTCCTTGCCGCGCGAGACGATGGCCGGGAAGCGCAGCTGCTTGCCGCGGCCGACGCTGGCCGGCATGACCTCGACCGCGGCCGCGGCCGCCGCCACGTCGGCGTCCCCCTCGTCGTCCGAGGACAGCACGGACGAGTCGCGCGAGGACACGGGCGAGTCGGGCGCCGCGGCGCTGTCGTCCGCGTCGCGCTCGCCCGCGCGGCCCTGCAGCGCCGCCTCCTTGCTCGACAGCGCGTGGCTCGGCACATTCTTCTTGGACGACACGATGCGCTTCTTGGCCATGGTGCATCCGCCGCCTGCCCCGCGCGTCAGCCTCCGCCCCGCGACCGACCGACACCCGGCGACTCGCCCACCCACGTACCCTCGTCCTCGTCGCCCCCCTCCGTCCTCCGCGTCCGCCCGGAACGCGCCCGCCGCCTCGAACGACTCGCCCTCCCGCTCGCTCTCCCCCCTCTGTTCGCTCGCCCTTCCGCTCCCGCGCGGCCCAGTCGCCCGCACCGGCGACGCCAACCAGCAAGCAGCAGCCCCCGCGGAAAATAACCAGCGGCCGGACGCCCCGAATAACACTCGGGAAGGTTTTCCCCCTCGCCTCGCAGTGGCCGGTAAATACCGGTGAATACCGGTGGATACCCACGGATACCGGTCTTTCACACAGCGCTCTGATCGGGGTGACCACGGTGCCACGCGTTTCCCTGCACTTTCTTGTTGGCGACCGAGTGCGTGTCAGTTGCCATTGCCCATTTCACAAGTCACCGCCGGCAGGAAAGGACGGACGAGAGGACAAGAGGACGAGACGGACGAGACGGACCGACGGGACCGGCAGGCGGCATGGACATCGTGACGACCTCCAACTTCCACGCGACGCTGCTGCGCGGTGCGTCCCCCGACATGGCGGGCGGCCGGGCGGTGCTCGATGCTTGAGATCAGGGCTGACGGGCGGACGATCCGGTCCACAGGGCAAGTCAGCGTCGTATTCCTGCCGGCCGCGTTCATCCGTCAGAGCAGCTGGCCGCTCCTCAAGTGCGTGGCCGCGCTCCTCGTTCGACTGCTCTACTATCAGCGGACGCGCCGGCGCTGACGACTGACTGCATGCGCGTGTGGCCGACGCCAGCCTGCTCCTGTACGGCGGCTGCGGGTTCGACGAGAACGAGAGCGGCTGCGTGGTCGCCGAGGCACACCTCTGCCGGTCGGTGCAGACGGAGATCTTCTCGGTCGCGTGGGACCGCGACGGCGCCACGCTCTTCATGGACCCCAGCGGCGTCGACATGTTCAAGCGCGCGGTGCGTTTCGCTCGCCTCGAGCCTGCCTGCTCTCCTCGGTTTGCATCGGCTCACGCGTGGGATTGTGTGCTGGTGGTTGTTTATGTGACAGGGGGTGGACGCGACGATCACCATCGCGCCGCAGCAGTGGCGTGCCATTCAGGTGAGCGCGGCGGCAAATTTAGCCATCCGTTTCCACAACCTGGGCTAGCGTGGGAAGCGGGTGATCGCTCATCTTGTGTGCACCTCTCGAAACGGTGGCGTAGATTCACCTGGGGCCAATGGTGGCCGAGTTCCCGGGCGTCGTGAGCTTTCTCTCCAAGCTTCTCGCGGAGGATCAGATCAGTATCCTCAACATGAGCACCTACGACACGGACGTCATCTACGTGCAGGTACGCGTCGGCGCCACTCTAGATCCTTGGCTCCACGTATACTGACTGGCCAACCCCCTGCGCTGTGCTCTCGACAACAGGAACAGCATCTGGAGGTCGCTATTTCGTGCCTGCAATCGAAGCTCTCGCGTGGCATGCACGGTCTCAAAGAGGTACGAAAGTGATGCCACGCGTGCTAGCTAGCTCTATTTTTACAAAGTGTTCACATGGATGTTTTGCTTCCTTGACCAGGCAAAGGATGCTGAAACCGCCCGAGACCCCGTGTCCCCGACATCTGCTGACGATGCCGAGGCGAAGGTCTCGACGACCGAGGGTGAAGATGGATGCACCGCTATCTCCGTCTCTGGCATCGTGGACTCGGACCAGTACCTTGTTGGTAAACCTGCTTTCCAATCGCTGTGCATATTTGTGAGCATCGCAGTTTTCCTCTGACCGTTGTATCGCCGTGCAGTGTACCCGGAATCTCTCGTGCTGGTCCGGCTCCAGAAGGAGGCACTCCGGGAGAACGCATACGGGCTCACCCAGCTCGTTCTCATGTCGGACTCGGCTGACGACGGAACGGCCGAGCGAACGCCCGATTCAGGGTTCTCCTTCTGGTGCTACTGCGAGACGGCGGAAGAAGTGAGCCTGATCATGCACGAGCGGTGCCTATCTGCCTTCGCCGAGGATTCCATGATCGTGTCTCCCGACCGGTGGCGCGCCATCAAGCTTTGCGGACGCACTTTCGGCTTCGACGAGACCGGCGTGGTCGCGGCCATGTCTGGGTGCAGCACAGACACGCAGGTGCTCAACATCAGCTGCTTCGGGTCCAACGTGACGCTGGTGCTCGACCACATGGTGGACGAATCGCTCGCCGTCTTGTGCGAGTCTCTTCAGATCTCCAAGGTGGTGCGATGAGCACCGAGTCGTCGACTCTGACGCCATGTTCTCCTCCTCAAGCGCGACGACAGTGTAAGGGCACTTCTGTGCTCTATGGCCATCGAGTGGCGGCGGGGTGACGGCATGATGCCGCTCGGCATGCAATTTTGACTGCAAACAGAAAATATATATTGACGCGAGTCGACAGCTCACTCAAGGCCAAGCGCGCACAAGGAACGATCGAGCTCTCTCTTCAACGCTTTCGCTCCTCCTCCGCGAGCTGAGACACTAGACCGAGCGCCTCGAGCGCTCGAGCCGCAATCTACAGCTCCACGCCGTCCTGCTTGCGCTTCTCGGCCTGCAGCATCGTCCGCCGCTCCTTGAGCGCGCCGAGCTCGCTGCGGATGTCGTTCCTCCGCGCGTTGAGCTTGCGCAGCGCGTCGCCCTCGGGCTTCTGCGCCAGGCTTTTGGAGAGCGCGGCCTGCTCCTCCTTGAGCTTCTTGATCTTGCCGTCCACCTCCTGCATCGCCGTCTCCATCTGCAGCATCGAGCGCCACACACCACCACCGCCACGGTCAGCACCACAGACGAAGTCATGCAAATACGACTCCGGACGCCACTTGCCTTCTTCTTGGACTTGAATTTGAGGTCCGCCTTCTTCTCCACCACTTGGTTAAATAGCGTCTTGCTCTCCTCCTCGACGGCCAGGCGGTGCTGCCGAACGGCCTCGAGCTTCGAGTGCAGTTGCCGCACCTTCTCCATCTCGGCCTTGAGCTCCTTCGCCACCGGGTCCTGCGAGTCCACGTTGGCCTTGGCCTTGTACTGCTCCAGCCGCTTCTTGGCGTCGTCCACCGCGGACGCGAGCTGCTTGTTGTCGCGCTTGTAGCGCAACCGCGCGGTCGCCAGCGCCTTGGCCTTCTCCTCCAGCGCCTGGTTCGCTGCCAGCATCTCCGCGTTCAGCGCGCGCTGCTCCTCGTTCTGCGTGTTCGCGCAGCATCAAGAGATGGGCATCGTCAGAGTCACGCCCCGGGTGAAGATACAGATGACTGGAGCAGCACACGTACCGCCACCATGTCTTTCTCGGTCTGTGCAACACGCACACAGGCACAGGGAGCAAGTGTGAGTTGAATGAGGTGAGCGCAACACGGCGATATCCCCACAGGCACCCACCGCTTCCTTGCGGAGCTCGTCCACGGAGCTTCGGTGTGTGGCCACGCTGTCCTGCAGCGTCTCGTTCTCCTGCTTGATCTTCTTGTACTGCGCCATGAGCGCCTCGTACTTCTTCTTCTGCGCCACGAGCTCCTTGGACTGCTTGTCGTGCTGCGACCGCAGGTCCTTCTCGAGCGTCTTCGAGCGCACTGTCGCCTCCTTGATCTGCTCCTCCAGGTTCGCCGTCTTCTCGCGCATGAGCTCGTCTGTCGGCGCATTGGTCACGTCGTGCGCGTTCACGAGCCACATGACGTCCGAGAGGTTGATGCTCTGGTAGTCTTTCGTGTTGTCCTTCTTGCCGCGGTGCGCAAAGTTGACGTTCACGCGGAACCCCGACTGGGTCTTCTGCGCCGTGCGGTAGAACGGGTCGTCGTCGTCGTCCAGTGCAGGGTTGGCGTACGAGTCGCCCATGCCGTTCCCGGACTCGGACGCCCACGTGTTGGAAGCGGCCGAGGAGCCCAGCGACCGGCCGTTGTCGACCGATTCCGTCGGCGACTGCGGCGGCGCGGACCCGTCTTCGACCGGCTGCCGATACCGGATCCACCGGCGTCGGCGCACGGAGTCGTTCGGGTGCCGAGACGCGTGGCTGAGGTCGTCGTTCAGCAAGCGCACGATCTCCGCAAAGTCCACGGCGTACGTCCAGCCTACGCATCAGAGCGCACGGGTGGTGAGATAACGTCCCCCACATTGTCGAGGCGAGGAGCGAACGTACCATCCCGGTCCACAGAGTTAAAGTTGAGGTCGATCTCCCAGTCGGTCGACCACTCGTAGCCCGGCGGCAGCTCGCCGTCCGGCAGCGCGTCGTGCCCGGAGCCGGCGGCGGCGTCGCGGTCGCTGAACTTCTTGGGGTCTCCGGGCTGCAGCTTGCCTTCCAGGCGCTCGTTCTCAAACATCTCGACGACCACCTGCCCCTCCCGGTCGACGTCCTGCGAGTTGCGCGACTGCATCGACTTGGTGGAGCCGCCCGTGGCCGAGCTGTTGAGCGTCGTCTGCAGCCGCGTGTTGGCCTGGTTGATGAGCCCGACCATGCGCGAGACGCCGAAGAAGACGCCCGAGCTCGCCTTCTGTCCGGACGGCGTATCGGAGCCTGTCACGAGCGGTCACAGCAGCACAGCAGACGCGTTAGTCCCGCGGTGTACGCGTGAAAGCGCCCGGAGTCCGGACGGCCCCCGCCGCCGCGAGTCGCGCGCGGGCAGGATGGGCAAAGGCAGGCAGGCAGACGGGCATACGCTTGGGGTCCGCGTCCGTGGGTGCGACCCATTGCGTGTGGCCGGACGCGAGGTGCAGGAAGTAGTCCTTCCCCGTATGCCTGCTGCTCACCAGTCGCCATCCCGGGGGCAACCCGTCGCCCGAGGCGGACGAGGGGGAGGGAGCGGCGTCCGCCGTCGTACCTGCGCCTCCGGACGCGGCCGACGCGTTCGCCGCCGCCGTGGCCGCCGCGTTCTCGAGGCTAGACGAGCCCGGCAGGATGGACCCGCCGCTGATGGCGCTCATGGTCGCGCCGAAGATGCTGCTGGCCGTGCTGGTCGCGCCATTCCCGCCGCCGGCGCCGCTGCTGGACGAGTTCCCGCCGGCGAAGCGCAGGCGCGAGATCATCGTCGGCGGCGGGGCGAGGGAGGGGCGGGGCGGGGCGGGGGACGCGGCGAGGGGAGAGGAAGAGCGGCGCGGAAGGCCTTGTCTTGGGCTTGCCGGGGCTTCTTCCCCCGCTGAATATGCAATTGCGGCGACGGCCTTTTCTCGCGATGCCGCGCAGGACTCCCTCTACACGAGCGGGTTACCGACAGTACCTCCCCTCTACACGGACGGTACACGCACTCCGATGGCAGAGTGATCGTCGTTTATCTTTAGCGGCAAGTTGAACTGCAGCAGTACCGTGCCCAGAAAGGCCGACGCCACCCCGTGCATATTCCCGGATCACTTGGTGCAGGGACGAACGATGGCGGGCATGGAGGTGTACGGCGCGTACCGTGACGACGTGGCGCGCATCCGGGGCGCCATCCGCGACAACCAGGTGCGTCCGGGCTCCGCGTGGGCGTCGGCGGGCGTCGGTGGGCGTCGGTGGCGAGTGTGGGAGCGCTGACGGCTGCGGGGTACAGACGCAGATGGGCGAGGTGCGCGCGTCGCTCGGGGCGCTGCAGGGCGGGCTGCTGGGCGTCGAGCGCGAGATGCTGCCCATCTACACGCTCACGGAGAAGCTGCGCGCCACGCAGAAGAACATCGACCTGTGCGTGCTCGAGCTGCAGCGCATCAACAAGAACTTTGTCGCCACGCAGGAGGTGCGTCCGCCCTGCTCGCTGTGAGCTGCAGTCTCCTCGCTGACTGACGCGTCTGCGTTCTCGTGATCCGAAGCTGGCGCCGACGCTGGTCGGGGCTGGCGCCAAGGTCGACCTGGACGAGTACGTCGCGGCGCTGCACAAGCTGCTGGCCGCCGTCGCGTTCCTGGAGACCCACAAGTTCTACGAGGGCTCGGCCAAGGCGCTGGAGCAGGCGAGGGAGCTCCTGAGCCAGGCGCGCAAGAAGCTCAAAGCCGAGTTCGTGAGCGCCGTGGGCGTACTATCGCGAGGAAGCCGCGACGCCGACGATGCGGTGGCGTGGAGCAAGCCGCACCAGCATGACTTGGCGCGCGCGACGCAGCTGCTGCGCTGCTTGCTCAGCGCGAACATTGACCAGACGGAGTTGCTCACAGAGTATGGCAAGCAGCGGTTCCAGGTGGTGAAGATGATCGTGAGTGACGAATCCCAACCCAATTCGCTCGGGTTCGACGTCACGGAGCCCATACTGCAGCTCTCGAAGCGGCTCAAGGACGTGGAGACCAGCATCAAGTCTGAGAAGCACCTATCGGCCAGCATCTTCTCAACCGAAGAGCTCGCAAATGCGGCCTTCCGCTACGCAAGCCACCCGATCCTGCTCGCGTTGAGGACCGACCTGGGAGCGCCAGTCAAGACCCAAGCGAGCACAAAGCAGCAGATGCTCTTCAAGATGCTGCTCCTTCATGAAAGCCTCGTCCAGCGAATGGACGACTACGAGGCAATCTTGTCGCCTCCGCTTCTGCTGCGGGACCGGAAGGGCAAAGGGCTGGATGACCCGTGGGTTCTCTCCAAGCTGCTCAGCGCCACTGTTTCAGATGTGGCGCAGGCGACAAAGCAAAGACTCTTCGGTTTCCAACTCGAGCTGACGGAGCACCTCACTTCGACTGACCGATCGATCACCAAAGATGGAAACGTCCATGCAGTTTCCAGTCATGTGAGCCTTCCCTCACTCTTGCTAGCAAACCAATGTCTTGTCTCGGTCGACTAAAGCTTACCTGCTTGTTTCTTGCGCTGCGCAGATGTTAAGCTTCGTCCGTCAGCTTTGCGAACACACCAAGCCGCTGAGAGTACTGCTGGCGAAGGACTCGAACATGACACCGACGTCGTTCATTGAGACGGCAGTGATGCAGTTGGTCGAGTCGCTGCAGTCCAAGAGTGCGCAGTTCAAGGGTCGAGGTGATCTCAAGTGCATCTTCCTCGCCAACAACTTCAGCTACATCGCGAAATCCATCCCGCACTGCCCCCAAGACGACGAGGCAGAGCTCGATGCGTATCTGCAGGTAGAGATCAAGGGACGCATCGAAGGCCTTCGCGACAAGGCGATCGCCCAGTTCGTGCAGGGCAGCTACGCGTCGTTCAAGGAGTACCTCGTCGATCCCAAGGAGACGCTGCACTACGCCAAGGGTGGCACGCTGCTCACTCTCGAGAGTGGGCGCCTGCTGAAGGAGAAGTTTGCGGTGCGTGCATGCTCTTCTTGCTGTGATGAGAGCTGAAGGTTTGGCTTACAAATGTCACGGCGGCACAGAGGTTCAACGCTGAGATCGAGGCAATTCACAAGACGCAGCGCCAGTTCGTCGTGACGGAGCCTGAAGTACGCTTGCAACTGATCCAGGCAGCCGTCGACGCCATCATCCCGCAGTACACGGTCTTCTTCGACAAGTGCGTTGATGTAGAGTAGATATCCCAATAGTGAAGGTGCTAACTGATCTTGCAACGCCCGCAGATTCTCGGTGATCCACTTCTCCAAGAAGAACACGTCCAAGTACCTCAAGTATAAGCCCAAGGCGGCGGAGCAGCTGCTGCGCGAGCTCTTCCTCGGCGAGGTCATGGTCAGCGAGAGCCCGAGCCAGTCGTAGCGCGCGCCTCATCGAATCGCGAGGCGGTGGATCGAGTTGGTCGACGCCTCGGTGACGATCAAGAAGTCCTCGTCCGCGCTGCGCCAGCCATCGACAACAGTCAGCAGCAGTAACTACAAAGGGAGCGGTGCTGAGGGCAGCCCACCTCAAGCACAGCCCCGTGATCTCGGTGCCGGGGATCTCGATCGTTCGCAGCAGCTCTCCGTCGTGCGACAGCACCGACACCTTCCCAAGCGCCGAGCTGCCACCTGGCGGTCCGAGGAGCACGCGAGCATCAGCGTCAGCACCAGTGAACATGCATAATAGACCGGGGCGTGGAGCGATGCCCACCCGCGAAGTCGTAGTGGCCGACGTAGAGCTGGCCGTTGATGTCGCAGGCGAGGCCCGAGGGTCCCATGCCGCCCGCGAACTGGCAGAAGACGCTCACGTGGAAGGCGCCGCTGGGTCTCGCGCGCAGCCGCAGCACGCGGTTGCGCATGGTCTCGGCCACAAACACGGCGTCGGCCGAGGCGGCGACGCCCCACGGGTGTGCGAGGCACTCGAGCGCCAGCGGGCGTAGCGTCTGGCCGCCGCTAGGGCTCGCGGCGATGCAGAAGACGCTGCCACGCGGGCGCTCGAGCGTCGTCTCGCCCAGCGGCCCGCTGTCCGAGAAGAAGAGCGCGCCGTCCGGCGAGAAGGCGAGTCCGTTGGGCCCCCGCAGCGCGCGGTCCTCATACGCGCGCACCATGACGCCCGGCTGCGATCCGCCCGCGTCCACGCGCAGCACGGCGCCGTGCCCGCCGTCCGCCACGTGCAGCCGGCCGGCCGCGTCCAGCTGCGCGCCAAGCGGCTCGCCGCCCGTGAAGGCCACCGCTGCGTGCGCGTCCGGCGCCGACCAGCGGAAGACCTCGCCCGTGCCCGCCGACACGTAGTGGATCGCCTCGCCCGCCACGAACGGGCTGCACACCTTGGACCCGCGGCACCGGATCGCCTCCATGCTGGGTGGCGCTCCTCAAGTGCTCCAGTGCGGAATTGGGCGACCTTTCGGGTACACAGGTCGCGCGAAGGTCGCGCCAACGCGTCACACGTCGCAGGAAGGTCGTGCGAAGGTCGCTTGAGCGTGAGTGGCATGGCCAGTCGGTCGCATGGCCCAGTGTAATTCCTGCCGGACGGCCACCATGAGCGCGGCCAACGACGAGATCGCGGCGCTGGTGGCGCAGGCGGGCGTGCCGGCGCTGGTGCTGCAGGACCCGCAGCGCGTCGTGTGCGACGACGTGTGGACCGAGGAGCGCGAGCGGCTGGCGGCCGAGCTGCTGGCCAGGGACGCGTCCTCCATCCCCGCCTTCTGGCAGGGTGCGTCGCTCGCTCCTCCATGCTCCTCCTTGCTCCTCCGCGCCGCCTCGGACGGGGACTGACGCCTCTCCGCTCGCCATGCACGCGCAGACAAGTACGAGAGGGAGGCGGCCAAGAGCTGGGACACGTTCTACAAGCGCAACGCGACCAACTTCTACAAGGACCGGCACTACCTGCACCTGGTCTTCCCGGACCTGGGCGTCGCACCGCCCGAGGGACACACGCGCACGCTGCTCGAGGTTGGCTGCGGCGTCGGCAACGCCGCGCTGCCGCTTCTCGAGGTCAACCCGCGGCTGCACATGGTTTGCATCGACTTTGCCGCCTCGGCCATCGACCTGCTCAAGGTACGCCCGCCATGACTAGACTCGAAGCCCCAACCAACGCCTCGACGCGCACCCGACTGACCCCCGTGCGCGAGCAGAAGCAGCCGCTGTACGACGAGGCGCGCGTGGCGGCGGCCGTGTGCGACATCACGAGCGACCCGTTGCCCGCGGCCGCCTTGTCGGGCGGCGGCGTGGACTTCGCGCTCATGCTCTTCTGCCTGTCGGCGCTGCACCCGGACAAGATGCCGGCGGCCGTGGCCAAGGTGGCGGCGGCCGTCCGGCCCGGCGGCAAGCTCTTCTTCCGCGACTATGGCCGCTACGACCAGGCGCAGCTGCGCTTCAAGCCCGGCCACAAGCTGCAGGACAACTTCTACGTGCGCCAGGACAACACGCGCGCCTACTACTTCACGACCGAGGAGGTCGAGAAGCTCTTCCTCGACGCCGGACTCGAGCTCGTCGAGAACAAGTACATCCGCCGCCAGTACGTCAACCGCCAGCAGAACGTCGTGCGCTTCCGCGTCTGGGTGCACGCCATCTTCCGGAAACCTGCGGCCGCCGAGGAGGAGGCCGCATCGACCGCATAGACCTCGTGGCTGGACGGCTCAGGGATCATTCGTTAACCTCTAAAGACTCATGTCGTTCGTCCCTGACTGAGCTCACGCCGCCAGCTTCTCCAGCAGCTGCACGAATACTGCCTTGTCCACCTCGGTGACGAGCGTCGAATTGGCGTCCTTGGACGCGCAGTCCTCCTGCCAGATGCAGGCGCCGCGGCGCTCGTCGTGCGCCAGGTGGATGGCGCCGCGCACGCGCTTGGACTTGGTGACGTACCGATCGTGCAGCAGCACGGCCACGGCGTAGGCGTCGCAGGGCAGGAAGCCCTCAGGCGAGAAGGAGCGGTTGAAGCGCCAGATCTTGCGGATGTACGCGGCCGTGGGCTTGCTCTCGTCGCGGAAGACGCGGTCGAACGTCTCCCAGGATAGCGTGTTGTCGGCGCACGTCTCGAAGGGCACGACCACAAGCTGGTCGGCCGAGCAGTGCTCGTACACGATGTGCGTCGCCTCCGGGTCGCACGCCACGTTGAACTCGGCGTGCGGCGTCGAGTTGCCCTCTCCGCGCGACAGCCCGCCCATGACCACCAGGCGCCGCAGGTTGCGCGCGAACGCCGGCTCCAGCAGCATGGCCAGCGCCACGTTGGTCAGCGGCCCGATGGCGATCACCACCAGCTCGCCCGCGTGCGCCTGGACCAGCTCGATCAGCGCGTGCACCGCGTCGTTGCGCCGCGCCACGCGCCGCTCGGCCGCCGCCAGCCCCGCCTCCCCACCCAGCCCGTCCGGCCCGTGGCCCTGCGCGCGTCCAAGTGGTTCGATCCATCCATCGTCAGCGCCGACTCCCCCTCCTCCTCCCCAGCCACGGCATGACGGGCAGCAGCCGCACCTCCCACTTTTCGTCCGTGACGCTCGCCACGATGGGTCGGCGCGCGCCGCTGTGCACCGGCACGTCCGTCCGCCCCAGCGCCTCGAGGATGCTGCCGACAAGGGGCAGGAAAACGGTCAGTCACTAAGGCATCAGCAACAAGGCGGCCATGCTGATCTCTCTCAAGCCGAGGAAGCGGACGCACTGCGCGACGTTGTGGTCCGCCTGGTGCAGGTCCACGTTGCCGAAGACGGTTGTGATGGCTGCTACGTCCGCTGGGAAGGCGTGCAGCGCCATCATGACGGCCACGGCGTCGTCCACGCCTGCGTCCGTGTCCACCACCACGCGCATCGTTCCGCTCCTCGTTCCGCACTTCTCTCGGGAAATGCGTGTCAAACAGACATCTGGCCCAAACTAAATCATCTCAACTCCCCAAATTAGAATATTATCGGCGGGCGGGACGCGAAACGACGCGGATTTCTCCAGTCGCGCCGACCAGCAGCTCAATTCTGCTCTTATATTGGGGCCTGAACATGTTGCAGTGATCTGAGGGAATAAATTAGACGCTGCTCTGCTGCCGGTCACTTGTCCATGAGCTGCCGCAGCTTGTCGGGCGTATCGGCGTCGCTGAAGTGCAGACTCGAATACCGGATGGTGTCCATCAGCGCGGCCGTCGCGCCTTGGGACGCCGCCTGCCGACCCGCGAGCTCCTTCAGGCACCGCTTGATCTTCACCGGGCACCGTCAGAACATGGAGACAATGCACACAACCCAAGACAGCTCAAGTTATAGACTCACCTTGATCTCCGACTTGGAGCCGAACGCGCCAGTGGTGTTGGTGTGGTCGTACACGAGGATCGCCCCCGTCATCGCGCGCAGCGTGCGCAGTGAGTGCCGGTCGTCCTTGACTCTGTTACAGGGCGTGTCAGAGCGATCTGAGGGCGAGGAAAGCATGCCGAGAGACTGTCGACGCACTTTTGGTTGGCGACGGCGCTGTACAGCGAGTTGGCCAGCTGCGCCATCACCGACACACTCGCGGGCTCCTTCTTCATGGCGTCCTCCACGGCGCGCACGAGCCCCTTGGTCATCGGGTTGTGTTCCGCCACGAAGAACGACAGCGTGTTGAGCGGAGCGTCCGCGATGCTGGTGGCAGGAGGGGAACGTATCCCGGTAAGATTGTGACAGCAGTTTTGGGAGTGAGTGACTCGCAGCACCGCGTACCTCTCGATCTGGTTGGTCATCGAACTGACAGCCGCGAGTCGCCGGAAGAAGCTGAGGTCGTTCTGGACGTCGGGTTTGACGGCCTTGATATTGTCGAAGCAGACGGCAAAGTCCAGCAAGCTCGCGACCTTGTCCATAAGGAAGCCGGCGGACCGCTTGGTCGCTGTGATGAGGCGTCCAGTATACGTGTCAGAGCCTCTCGTTTCGATGGAACCACCCGCGCACTCAAGGTGGCCTACCCTTGCGACTCGAGAGCTGGATGAGGGCGGAGAACACGGGCTCTGCGAGTTCGACAGGACGGTGAGACTCCGTCGGGTGAGGGGAGAGCTTCATTCAGCAACAACATGACGGGAGACGTACCGACCACCAGCGAGGTCTCGTAGAAGGACTGAACAAGGCGGACGTTAGGCGCCAGCGCCGCGAGGGCCTGCGAAGTCAGCTGCGCGTCGCTCGGCGAGCGAATCGACTGTGATTACATGCAAACTGTCAGTCTTATGCCTCTTCATGTTCCCTGCAGCATCCCGACTACCTTCTGGATCAGCGACCGACAGCCGTCGTAGCCCTGGATGGCCGCCATCGCGCGGGTCGTCTGCGCGAGCACTGCGTCCGCCTCCGTCGCGATCTCCTGGCACATTTGGTCGGCGATCGCCTCTGTCCATCCGAGTGTCAGACGCCGACCCACCACGACGGAGGCAGCAGGCTTGGCAAAGACGCACCGGAGAGCGACTTGTCTCCTTGGCGCAGCCTGAGCTTCGTCAGCAGCGGCGACATGGCTGCCGTCGCGCTGCTTGCTGCTTGTCGAGTCTGGTCGAATGCTCTAACTGTGCGGCGAGCTCGCTCACTTGCACGTCAACGCAGCCAGGCCCGCTTCTCCCGGTTCGTCTCTGATGTGATATCCGCGCGCCAGTCACACGCCTCGGTGGTGTTTCGCCTCGGCGAATGCGATGGAGCGCTCGGAAGCCGGCGCGAACGCTCAGGAATTGGCGTAACTTACGCCGCTGGCGGCATCCATTGCGCGCGCCTGGAGGGCACGAGCGAAACGCGCCGCCACCGTGACGGTTCGTCGGTCATACATCAACTTGTCATCTCGCCACCGCCGAAAATAGCAGTCACACCGCGACAATGCTCTTGAATTCTTGGGTGTCGCTGCTCTCCTTCGCTTGATCCCTCCTTGATTGATCGGCAGCTTGCCTGGACGCCGATCGGCGTCGGCATGCCCGTCGGCTGCTCATGGGCGGCAAGGACATCTTCAACGACCTGAGCCTCGTCGTGCGGCTCAACCAGCACATCCAGCAGGTCACCGGTGCAGCATCCAGCGCTACTACCCTCCACTCGTCGCCTCGCAATGCGCCGCCCTCGCCAACCACGTCCCTGCCGCGGCAGTCATCATTCAAGGTGCTGGCGGATCTCGAGACCGTGTCGACCGCCGACCCGCGGCAGGACGCGCAGTTCGAGCACCAGCGAGAAGGCTTCGCGGTCTCGGCCAGCCTGCCCTTCCACTTGCAGGGCGACTACGAGCTCAACGAAGGCTCGGCGCTCGCCCGGCGCCGCGCGCTGCGCTTCTCTGAGGCCCTGCGCGACAAGATCATCTTCCTTTGGGACGTGGCTCGAGGCGACAAAGAGGCCAGCGCCGTCACCTCGGCCGCCGCTCCCGCTACTTCCTCGGCACCACCTGCCTCGTCCGTCGAGATCCACGCGGACGACTACATGGCGCTCATGCTGCTCATCTTTAAGGTGCTGCGCGATGACTTCTCCCTCGAGCTGGCGCGCAAGCAGATCTTGTGCGACTGGGACGTGGACAGCCGTCATGGGCAGGCGCTGGCTTTCGAGCAGTTCTTCTCGGCCATGTTCGAGCTCGTGGACGTCTGGACGTGCGACGTGGAGGAGGCCACGTACGTGCGCTTCCTCGAGCTGCTGCTGCGCCGCGTGACGGTGCGCGTGGTCGTCTTCCTGGACGGCCACACGCTCAAGCTCGCGCTGTCCGACAACTTCGACGAGGCCGTCGTGGTCAAGGCCATCCCGCTCAGCACCATCTCGCGCTTCGCCTCGGTCGCGCGCATCGTGGCCCCGCGCGGCGTGCGCACCATTGGCGAGCTCGCCAGCGCCGACCCGACTATGGTCGAGCAGGAGCGCGTCGCCTATCTCCAGCGCACCAGCGTCTCGGGCGACAAGATCGGTCACGAGCTGCGCGAGCTGCTCGCTATGTTCCGCCAGCTCGCGCAGACCTTCGAGCACGCCGACTACAGTCTGCAGGACGACATGGTGCTGCGCCGGAGACCGTCAGCCGCTGGAGGCGCCTTTAGCAGCCAAGTTGCCGGCGGTGGAGACGCCGGAGCGACGATCCAAGGCGGCGACCGAGGGCCCCTCAGCGCGGACCTCGACGACGGAGCCTTCCAACCGGCGTCTTTCCTCGCGAGTGGCCCGGTGTGGCCACTTGCTGCCACCGGCGTCGGCACCGGCGTCAGTATCAACGTTGGAATCAGCGTCGGCACCGGCGTCGACACCGGCATTGGTGGACCGATCGCGCCGGTGCCTGGCGGCCGGAAGCGCCTCAACTCGATCCACGACATCAGCGTGGCGGACCCGGACCTGGTGACGGCGCTCAAGACGAGCTTCTTGATCGAGAAGCGCATCTCGCTCGAGAAGCAGACCGAGAGCGGCGCCGTCCGCGACGAGCTGGCCAAGTTCGGCGTGGAGAATGCGCGCGAGCTGAGCGAGGAGGTCGCGCAACGACAGTACGCGGCGCTGTACGAGATGTTCGTGGTGCGCGACGGAGACGACCTCAAGGCCCTCGCGCACGCCATGCTGCAGCAGATCAAGGCCGAGCTAGCCGCGCATGGGGTCGCCGTGGACGACGACGCGGACGCCGAGGCCGCGTACGACCACTTCTACGGCGCGGTGGTCGCCGGTACGGGCGAGACGATCGTCGCGGATGCGCAACAGTGGGTGCAGCACACGGTCGCGGCCGGCGCCGTCGGCGACTATGTCAAGCGCGACTACCACGCGCTTCGGCCTGTCGACGAGGTAACGCTGCTGGGCATGGAGCCTGGAGATGAAGAGTTCGTCGCCCTCCTCGCCACGGACGACGCCGATGGTGACGGCGAGGCGACGGCGGGCTCCGCCACTCGCCGCCAGTCGTCGTCGCCCATCCAGCGCAAGGGCAGCCAGCTTGCTCTCGGCGCCAAGTCGTTCAAGCGGACGCTGCCGGAGGAGCCGCCGCCGCTTCCCCCGACGTCCCCGGTGACTGACAAGCGAGCGCACAAGCCGGCGCGTCCGAGCGGCAAGCGCGCTGATGACCACGAGGGTGAGGGCGACGATGGCGACGACGCACGCGGGCACGGGAAGGAGCGCAAGGGCGGCAAGCACAAGCGCGGCAAGCGCAAGAAGAAGCCCAGCGGTGACTCGCGGCACGCGTCCGAGCGGTCCGACGACGAGCTGGAGCCTGGCGAGACAGCAGCCGACGACCACGCGGGTCACCACGTCGCCCTGGTTGATCAAGCTCATGGCGCCAGCGATAGCGAGGCTTGCGGAGATGAACACACCGGCGTCACCGACGGGAGCGACGCAGTGCTTGAGCCGTCACCTAGTCAAGTCGCCGACGTTGGCGACTCCACTACGTCAAACAACGAGACCACCGCCGGGGGTTGTGAAGACGAAGACCAAAGGCGGCGGTCGTTTGCTGCTGTGACGCTGGTGGCTGACGTGGTGCTGGATGATGAGGACGAGTTGTCGCGGCGGCGATCCGAGGTTGCGTCGCGGGCATCTAGGGCCGGGCCGCTCGAGTCCGACAGCGCGCTGAGCGACGCCGAGGCGAACCATGTGAGCACCGACGACCGCGACCGCGAGCCCCAAGGCGTCGACTTTGGGTTCGAAGAGGCCGCGCCGGAGCCGACACCCGACGATCCCAAGCCTGAGCCGACCCGGTGCGTTTTATTGCTGGGCCGCACGCCTCATTGATGGCATTGGTGCTTGCAGCGGACTGACCAACTGTCTTGGCGTGGTGCGATAGACCCGCTGACCTGCCACCGAAGGTGCCGGAGATTGTCGTCGGAGGCGTCGCGAGCGGCACGAGCACGGCCGTCGCGGGGCGGTACATCCAGCTCCTGGGGCTCGGCTCCGTCACGACAACCACTGACGAGGCGGCTCTCTTCTCGCTGCTCGAGTCCAACGCGGGCCGCGACACCGACCTGGTACGCCCGCGCTTGAGTTGCTGGCTCCCTGGCCGCTGATCGAGCTGAACGATTCCTGCCAGGTCTGCTTCGACGTCGGCAGTGAGCTTGAGGCCGCGCGTGACAAGCTGCTCGCTATCCAGCACCTTATCGGAAGGCGCGTTATTCTCCTCGGCGGCATCACCGGCCCAGACGAATCGCCAGCGCGACTCGAAGCGGTTGTGACCGAGTGCCTCGCCGCCGGCGCGCTCTACTTCGCCACATTACCCATCAACTTCCCGCAGCTCCGCGAGCAGATCACCGCCTTCTTCGAGGCATCCACGCGCCCGTACGTCCTCCGGTCGCGAAAGCCCGCGGGGAGGGCGGCGGCAGTGTTCCAGTCGGCGACACGGACCATCGGCGCTGCTGGGCTGTTCACTCTCCAGGATGCCGAGCCTTCGCGGAAGCTCTCAACGGCGTCGGCCGCGGTCGCGCACTCGGGCAAGGGCGGCCTACGCAAGCTCACGGTATCTATCCCAGGGCTGCTCCCGGCCATCGGCACGGGATCGTCGAGCCGGCGACTGTCGCTCAAGGCGGCGGCAGCCGAAGAGGCTCGCCCACCAGAGCTCACGCCGACCATGCCGCTCACCCCGCGGTCACTCAAGTCGTACAAGAAGTCCCCGCGGTTGTCAGCCGCGCTCAACAAGCTCATCCGGTAGCGCCGACGGCAACAAGACCCTCTCTCTCCTTCTTCGCGATCTCTATTGAGAAATACGTTAGTCCCCGCACCGTTTGGATCACCGCGTGCGCCAACGGAATCGCCTGCAGAGCCTCTTCACCCGACGTGCTTGAGCTTGGCCGGCTCCTCTCCGCCGCGCCAGTACCGGAACAGACTCATGGCGTAGTCGAGCACGCGCAGGCGGAACACGAGGTTCGAGTGGTCCCACCAGTACTTGACGCTGCTCCAGGAACTCGCGTGCTCGCTCCCAGCCGCGCTAGAGTAAAACTGCGTGTGGCCCTGCGCCGCGTACTTGCCCATGATGGAGAACCGGTCCCTGCCATCGGAGACGCACAACGATGCGTCAGTGCAACTGAGAGGATGACCGGTGTCAGCGCCAGTGACGCACTGGGTCGAGCCGCCCAGGTCCTTGTTGAGTGCGCGGATCATATTGTTGGTGCGGAAGACGAAGAGCATGTCTCTCGGCAGTTGCTCCATGAAGTCCCAGACCTGCGGTAGCACAGCGGAGGGTCAGACATACAGGAATCCCACCATTCGCCACTCTCACACTGGCAGCGATCGTACGTCGCCGGCGCGGAGGCCCTTGAGCTTCTCGGTGAGCTTCTCCCGCTCCTCCTGCGTCATGGACTCGTCTAGCCGGCCCTTGTGGTTGATCGGCCGGTAGGTGAACATGAGCGGCAGGAACTGCACCAGCTCTCCGACCTTGAGCTTGTCCCCGCACTCCTGTAGCAGCTTGGAGTCTCGGAGCAGCATGGCTCGCCACAAGTCGCAGTACGTCTTGCGGAAGTCCTCGTCTAGCTCGCGGTAGAGCCCGTGGTCCAGCAGCACGAGCTGCTCTTTGGCGGGGGCGGACGGGTCCGGGTTCGCGCGGACGAAGATGTTGCCGGCGTGCGGGTCGCAGTGGACGAACCCGTGGCAGAAGATCATCTCGCTGAAGACCTCACAGAGCACGTGGGCGACCTTGCTGGGCTCGAGCCCGAGCTCCGAGATGGCGCCGACCTGCGAGATCTTCGGCGCGTGGATGAACTCCATCGTCAGCATCCGGCGCGAGCTCAACTCGTCGTACACGACGGGCACGTGCACCGCCGGGTTGTGCTTCAAACACTCGGCGATGCGCCTGCTATTCTGCTTCTCGTTGTCAAAGTTGAGCTGCACCACATCCGCCAGGAGCAACAGACACTCGTTAGACCAGTGAGTTGGAGGAGCGCATGAAGACGCTAGTGAGGTGCGCGAACCTCGGCGGCGAGCGCGCGCTCGAACTCTGGGAACATCCACTGGATCTGCAGGTCCGGGAAGAAGTACTCGGTGAGCTGGACGGCCCAGCGCATGACGGTAATGTCTGCGCGCATCTGCGCCTCCAGGTGCGGATATTGCACCTTGACGGCGACCTCGCGGCCGCGGCGGTCGACCGCGTGGTGCACCTGGGCGAGTGAGGCCGCGGCGATGGGCTGGCGGTCGAACTCGCGAAAGGCGTCGGTCCACGGGCCGCCGAGCTCCTGCTCGACCGTGCGCTTGGCCACGTCGAAGGGCACGGGCCGCGCCTGGTCCTGCAGCTGCGCCAGCGTCTGCGTGTACTCCTTGGGCAAGCCGTGGTTGAAGGTCGCGAGCTGCTGCCCGAACTTGGTGTAGATGCCGCCGTTCAGGAAGCACAGGCGCAGCAGCCGGTCCGCCACGCGCTGGTTGAGCGCCGCCAGCTTGTCGCGGTACGCCGGGTCCTCGCGGGGCGTCCCGCGGAAGTTGCGCCGGTAGTCCACCACCACCTGCGCGCCGGTGGAGAACACCCGCGCCGACCGCGAGTACACCTGGCTGTCGTCACCACCGTCAGCGTCAGCATCAGCGCCAGCTAGAGGGCAGTAAGCAGCCTCGGCGAGTAGTGGGGGCGGACGTACGCGTTGGCGCGGTCGGCCGCGTACAGTCCGCCGCCCGCGACCGCCGCCGCGCCCAGCGGCCGCGCGAGCCGCGAGCGCATCATCCAGGCAAAGGGCCGAGCGAGTCGCTGTCTGTCTGTAGAGTACTGGCGGTGGACGCGCCTGAGGCTTCGCGCGAGAGCAGCAGTGGCGCTCGTTGCCGGCGCTTCAAGGAGCTCCTCGGCGGCAACTCGTGTCCGCTGGTGGCGGCGGCGTCGCATAGTGAAGACAAGATAAAACCATCATTCCCTCCAGATACCGTCATTGCGAGTGATTACTCCGCCCAAAGCTGATGATCCCGATGGTGTTACCCGACATTTTCCATCCCTCCCATTGGCTGAAATCCCGTCCACTCCTCTATTTCAGCCAATCCCATCTTCGCACGCGCGAATTCTGTGCGTCGCGAGCCAAAATGGAGTGGCTGTTCATCTCAACGATGCGGCGGTGGCCGCCGCGGCGCGCGAGTCCGCGCTGGGCATCGCGCGGCGGCCCACGGCCACGCTGCTGAGCAACCGGTCGGCCGCGCTGTGCGCGCTGGGCCGCTTCCAGGAGACACTCGAGGACGCCGAGCGCGCCGCCGAGCTGGACCCGCGCTGGGCCAAGACGTACTCGCGCAAGGGCAAGGCGCTGTACGGCCTGCGCAGCTTCCGCAAGGCCGCCGACGCCTACGCGCGCGGACTCGAGCTCTGCCTCCAG
>JAADYF010000260.1:0-28048 GCA_023338175.1 Phytopythium delawarense
ACCGAGTAGTTGACGCTTGCTGGGCTCAGCGCAGCAATCATGATCGTCTTCGAATTACCTCCAAGAGAATCCTTCAGCAGATGCGTCTACACCAAGACAGTGCGCTGTGAGAAGCACGCATTGCGGGATGAAACAATGCAAGGACCTACCAGCTTCGAATTGCGGTATGGCACTAGGACCTTCTTCTTCCCGTTGGCAATATCTGCTAGCGCAGAGATGCAGTTTCCGAGCGCAGAGAGGGACTGCCAAGTAAACTCATGTTAGGTCTAGCACCAGAATGACCACCAACCTTTTGCTGGCTGATTGCGCACCTGATTGATTGCTGCTCCTTCCTTCAGTCTTGCGCCAGTCGCCCCCGTGCTTGTTGCGCGCTCGCTTCCGGCCAAGTCGATGAGGTTGATCCTACTCACTTTCTCCATCACTTTGCCAGTCGAAGGATTGGGCTCGGACTGGGTCACAATGATCTGGAAAATTGTATGCGCTCTCGAGCTGGTGGCGTTCATGTTCGTCGATGCAGTAGTCCGCGCGAGAATCCCCGCGTCCATCAACTGAAACAAATGGTCAGATCCAGCCAGACTCCAGACGTTGAGATGAGACTGTGGAAACGTACTCTGCAGATCTCTTTGTATGAGGAGACGGCGCTGCGAGTCAAACCTTCTGCGTAGGGTCCTTGTCGTGGATGATCGCGGACCTTGAGGTTGTCTAGCGAGGGGTTAAATAGATCTACCAGCAGAGAAATCGTTTAACGACGAGACTGTGCGAGAGTCTTGAAAGCATCTCGCGGCAGTGTACCTTTCACCCGTTCGTTGTAAATCTCCATCATGCTCGCCTCCACTTTGAAGGTGACATCGACGTTGCTCGAGTCAATCCTCTCGAAGATCACCTCGGACGCCCGAGGGATGATGCCCTTATCGCTCCCATACCCCACCATGGAGAACGACTTCCCCGCCCCTGCATACATTCGAGTAAGGTCACTGACTGGTGGTCCACTGCATCCGCTCTTTGGACCGACGTACCCGTTTGGCCGTACGCGAACAAGCTCACGTTGAAGCCGTTCCACGCATGCTCCAGCACCTAGCGCCAGCACAATAGCCGTGTCATCCTTGTGGTTTGGCTATCCACAGCAACACTCGTGACTGCCCTGACCTTGACACCAATGTCCTCCCAAACAGTGTCCTGCGACGCGTGCTCCGGGTCATCCGACGCAGCGAAGCTGTTATAGCTGCTCGATCGTGTTTTGAATCGATATGTGAGTTTGTCGTGACCGATAGTAGACAGTGGTGCGATGGCTCGCACCTGTAGTCGAATGTGAATGCCTTGTCCGCGTTGGTCTCTGGGTCCGTGATGATCGTCTGCTGCGTCTCCCTCACCATGCCTGAGCGCGGGCAAGCTCTGTCAGTCGTCCATGCATAACCACGAGCAGCCGGAAGGGCGATGGCTGTGTCGTTTTGCGCGCGTACGGATGCATGGCGTGCTGCCGAGCGCCTTCTCCCGGTCGTTGAACGGTCGGACACGCACGGCGACTTGGACATTCTCAGTCATGGAGACGGCGTCTTGTCTGAAGCTGCCGACTTGAGCATCCAGGGAACCAGGGAAGTCGCTGGCGTCACCGTCCGAGCGTCGCTACGACCTGTTCACGATCGCTTTCAGTTCGCGTTCGCCAGGTTTAGATTCCCGCGCAGCTGTGGAGCAGACACCGCTAAATCCGGAGCTCGATAGTACTCGGCAGGGCATTGCGGGAAACACTGCCTCACTGGCATTCCTCCAAACAGCAGTGCAGCGCGCTGCGTGCCTGTCGTGGTCGGTTCGGGTCAGCAGCGAACACCTCGGGCGTCCCCAGTGCCCGCCTCTTGCTGTACGAACAAGCCGATCCTCTCGCCGTCCCGGCACTGACAGTCAACAGCGAGCACCAATGCCCGCCTCTTGCTGTACGAACAGCAAGCTGATCCACTCGCCCACTGTCCCGTATCTAATGCATCCATATCTTCAGTCTTCCCTTCCTACAGTCACCTTGCCGTCGCCTTCACCGCCGGGAATGGAGACTTGCACATTGAAGCACAGACCTCTTTGGTTCAACCTTCTTCTAAGACCAAGTTCTCCACCAAAGTCATCTGCGGACTCACTTGCACAAAGTATTCACACAACAGCACCGTGCTGCATTTGTTGGAAATGAGAGCGGAAAGTGGGCGAAATCATGTGTCATCGATGTGGACCACACGAGCCAATTGTGACCGCTCGACTTGAGAGCCACCCGCGGAACAGGAGGTCAAGCAAAGACACGCGCGCCTCCCCCTCCTCCTTGCGGAGACCGGCGCCGCTTGCTGCTCCCTCTTGCCGCGCATTGCTCAAGCAGCGGCGGTGGCGGTGGGTCACTCGTCCGTCCGCGACAGTTCCCCCGCAGCAGCATGCTGACCCTCGCGCTGGCGCCTCGCGCCGGCGGGCTGGCGCGCGGCCGCGCGAGCGTCATCCGCGTGCTGTCGACGCACTCGACGGCCGAGGTGGCGGCGCTCAGCGGCTCCAAGGCCGCGGCCACCGCTGCGCTGGACGCCGTGGACGCGCCGCTTGCCGAGGCGACCGCGCTGACGCTCAAGGAGCGCGTGGACGTCTACTCGCAGCTGTCCAAGGCGCGGCTGAGCGCGCTGGTGGTCATGACCACGGGCGCTGGGTTCCTCATGGCAGGCGGCCCCATCTCGTGGGGGACGTTCGCGGCCGCGACGGTGGGCACGTCGCTCGCCGCCGCGTCCGCCAACACGTTCAACCAGGCGTGGGAGATCGACCTGGACAAGAAGATGCAGCGCACGTGCCGTCGGCCGCTGCCCTCGGGCAAGATCACGCGCGCGCACGCGCTCACCGTTGGCGCGGGCATGGCCACGGCGAGCACGGCCATCCTGGCGGCCGGCTGCAGCCCGCTGGTGGCCTCGCTCGGGCTGTTCAACATCGGCCTCTACTCGCTCGTGTACACGCCCATGAAGACTCGCAGCGAGCTCAACACGTGGGTCGGCTCGCTCGTCGGCGCGATCCCGCCCGTCATGGGCTGGGCGGCCGCCACGGGCTCCGTCATGGCGCCCGAGGCCGCGCTGCACGCGTACCTGCTCTTCTGCTGGCAGATGCCGCACTTCTTCGCGCTCAGCTGGCGCTCGCGCAAGGACTACGCGCGCGGAGGGTACCAAATGGTGGCGGTCAACGACCCGACCGGCTCGCGGAGCGCCAACCTCGCGCTGCGCTACTCGTACTACATGGCCCCGATCCCGATCGTGGCGGCGCTGACGGACGCCACGAGCTACATGTTCGCGGTCGAGGGCACGCTCGTGAACGCGTATGCCATCTATCTGGCGCACAAGTTCCACCAGAACCCGACGAACGCGACGGCGCACAAGGTCTTCATGACGTCGCTTTGGTACCTCCCGGTCCTTATGGGCTGCATGGTGTTCCACAGCCAGAACTGGCTGGACGACGACGAGCGCGAGGAGAAGAAGAACGCCAACCCGTGGCGCGAGGCCTTCCTCGGCGAGGTCGAGAAGTTCGAGTCTCGCGCGGCCCTTGCCACGAGCGAGGAGAACTCGGCGTCGGCGTGGCTTGTCGCCAAGGTTCGCAGCGTCCGCCACGCCCTCAAGGAGGCGTGTATCCACGAGAACCTGTGGGGCGTCAAGGACGGCCAGCACCGCGCCGATGAGAGCAGCCTGCTGTGCCCCGTGCACGTGAGCAACTCGGCCGCCGAGACCCTGTCCATCACCGCCAAGGGGTCCTCGAAGGGCCTGTAAGGAGGAGACGGGCATGTCGTCCACGTGTAAAAGCAAACAAGCAACAAATGAAACAACAGCAAAACGCAGGGACCGCGTGTTGCCGCTCTAGATAGTGATGTATGCGTCCACCTCGTGGCTCTACTGCCCGCTCCCACCCGGCACGATCACCACTTAATGCCGAGCGGGTTCGACTGCTCGAGTTTCGGCACCGCGTGGTACTGCGTGTGCAGCGCCTTCCTCGCCTGCTCCGAGAAGGGCTGTCCGCCCAAGTACGTCTCGTACATGTACTTGCACGCCGGGTTGTCCGTCGGCGCGCGCGTCTCCAGCTCCTGGAAGCGACTGGTGACGCTGGCGAGCAGCTCGGACGCCAGCAGCGTGCTCTTGGGCTTGATCTGCCCGCCGCCGTTCAGGCAGCCGCTCGGACACGCCATGATCTCGACGTAGTGGTACGGACACCGGTTCCGCCGGATCTTGGTCATGATCGACTGGATGTTCCGGAAGCCGTACGCGATCGCGAACTTGAGCACCTCCTTGCCGTCCAGCATGAGGGTGACCTCGCGGAAGTCCGGGTTGCGGCCCACGACGTACTCGAGCGGCCCGTGCACGTCGACGCCAAACAGCTCTTTCGCCGCGAAGCGAAAAATATGCTCGAGCTGTCCGCCCGACGAAGCATTCACGTTGCTGCCGAGGACGCGCAGGCCGTCTTCTGAGATGCCGCTGAGCATGATCTCGTCGGCTGTCAGCTGCGCCGGCTCCGTTGCCGTGAAGTCAATGCTGAGCGAGTTCATCAGGTCGATGACCTCGGTCGTAGCGAGCACACAGTCGACGTCCTTGGCTTGCGTGTCGGCGTCGACAAAGTCCTTGCGAGACGCCTCCAGCTTCTTGTCGAAGCACGGCATGACGGCCACGTGGTACACGTCTGCGGCTGGGATGCCGTGCTCGCGACTGACAAAGTGCTTGACAAGCGACCCGGCGATCTGCTGGGGAGACTTGGTCGTGTCGATGAACGGGATCGCGTTCGGCTGCGTCTTCTCGGCGTAGCAGATCCAGCCGGGGCACGAAGACGCGAGCATGGGCATGGCGGTCAGCGGGTTCTGCAGCGGGCTCTTGTCCGTGCTCGGCTCCAGGAACTGCGTCTCCGACGACGAGAGCGCCACGGACGACGGCGGTCGCGCCCAGACCGTCTTCTGCTGGTTGCGGAAGCGGTGGAGGAACTCTGCGCGCGACTCGAGCAGCGCGAAGTCCCCGCTGCACGTCGAGTCGATCACGAGGCCGACGCCGATGGAGCGGAAGACGGTCACGAGGCGGCGGTGCACCTCGCCCACCGGCAGGTCAAAGTGCGCCGCCAGAGAGGCGCGGGACTGGGGCGAGAGCGTCACGACCACGCGCTTGAACCTGCCGGCGCGCAGCACCTCGAGCAGTTCCTGGACGCTCTGCTGCGAGATGAGCACCGTCTCGGCCGACGTCACGCAGCCGCTGCACGCCAGGCAGTCGTCCAGCGAGATGGTGGCCTTCTCCTGCGCGCTGGTGCGGATGATGTCGGGCCGCGCCGGCTCCTTGGCGGCCCAGTCCTCCGCCGCGAGCTCCAGCGAGATCTTGGCCACGCCGGGCTTGCTGCTGGCGGCCGAGGCCGCGTCCGCCACGCCCGGCGCGTTGCTCGCTGACGTGAACAGCGGGTTCACGCACGCCTGCGACGGCGTGATGTAGTCGTCCAGGTCGCCTAGGAACACGGACGCCTGCGGCGGACACGGCATCGGGCGGTTAGTTCCGCATCCGGCTGCCATCGGATCAGCGGACGCCTCACCATTGTCGAGCACCAAGCAACTTCAGAGAGTGCACGCCGATTTCCGACCGGCCAAAACATGACGCAATCAGAGAGTGGATGGGTGGTGTGACCACACAAAAAATTGGTTGCGTGGTGTTTGGTACACACAGTTACTGATGTTGCGCATTCTCTATTCGGCTCGATATTTTGGTGGGCATACCTGTTTGATTTGGACGGAGTATGTCCTTTTCGTACCATGTTTTCGGATATTCACAAATTTCATCCGGAAGTGCTCGCTCTTGTTTGTATGGTACGGAAGCCTCGAGTTCTTGAATTCACAGAGCAAAACCCCCAATCAATGGTAGTTTTCAATCACTCATGGAGAAACAAAACACGCACGACAAACCCACACGGATGCAAAATGAGCTCGAGAAGAACAGGCACACGCGTTCATATTTCCAAGGCCAACCACATCCGCCTTCATCCGTTTTTGAAACTCAGAAAAGATATCTGCTCGCGTGGACATTGGGTTCTCTCTCGAGATCGGAAGGTGTACGCTTTGATCTCAAGAGCGGCAGCGCATCACCAATGTGCACCCAGCGCCACCAAAACTTTCCACCCTTTGGCTTTCCTTGTTTTATGCGAAGAGTTATGCAGTGGATTAGACACAAGGTAGGGTAATTCGTGAGGATAATTGGTCGGATTGGGTCGTGCGCAGCTGGGCGGGCACCCAGCACCTTCGATACTGCATTTTTTTTGCGTTTTAGCCGTGTCGTCGCGCTTTGATTGGCCTAAATGATCGTCGACTCGCTTCTACGCAGCTGGCCACCTATTGACGCATTCTGACGGCGCGCACAAGTATCGGATATTGCAAATAACGCTTTCTGGGCGTGTTTCGACCCCGACAAACCTCTGCAAATTGCAGAGGTTTTCTATGGCCCGAACCCTCCGACCCACTGGCTCTCTCACTCTCCATCTCATACATTTCGCGGGTAGAAAAGCCTTCCTTCCATCGGGCTTTTTTCCCTTCCCAAAAGGGCGGCGGCGGCCAGACGAACAAGACAAAGGCACAACGGTCTCGCACCCGCGCGCTCGCTGACTCGCGGGACTGGCTCATCGACCGCGGACTCGGGACGGACGGGGGCCGCAGCGCAGGGGCCCGCACCGCACGAGCAAGTTCCAGGCAGCGCAGACACTCCCGGGGCGATAGCGAGCGTGTCGAAGCGGGCGCTCCATCGACCGACCACGCGGGTACACACGGGCGGGAAAAGACAGCGCGGCAGGGCCGACGGCAACCTGGCGGCGCAGGCAGTGGACGCGGGGGCTCGGCGGCGGCGCGCGGAGAATGAAATGACGCAGCGGAACGGTTCTCGAGAGCAGGGGCCGGCGCTGCATCGTGCGCCGCCGAGGAGAGGGACCCGGCATGCGCGCCGAGCCAGCGTCGCGGGGCGTCTGGGACTTCTGGTCGCGCTGGCGTCGTGCGCGGTCGGCATGGCGACAGGTGCGTCTCCCTCGACGGTATTTTTGTCCGGCAGGTGCGAAAGGGGCGAGAAGGCTGACGCGGTGCTGCCTGGCGACGTGCAGGGACGATGACGGACTTTCCTGAGGCGGTCACGTACAACTGCGAGTCGAGCAAGTGCGTGTACGCCGCTTCGACAGAGGGCACGTACACGGACGGACTGTCATGCATGAAGGCGTGCGGGAACTCGGATCTGCAGAGCGTGGACGAGGGGAGCCAGCTCACGGACATCCCGAGCATCACGGTCGCGTCGTCGATGAACGGCACGTGCACCAACTGCTCGTATGTGATCGGCACGAGCTGGAACTTCCCAGAGATGTTCGACGCGTACGACCTGACGGCCGAGTCGCTCGCCTCGGACGCGTGCAACTTCACGTGCGAGGCAACCATCAACATGCCGCAGGACTGGTCGCTCATTGGCACGGCCTCGCTGTGCTATGTCGACTCGGAGGCCAACACCGTCGAGTGCTCGCGCGACGGGAACACGACGATCGTGGAGATGGATGCGGACGCGCTCGCGGTGCTGATGAACGTGAAGAACAGCTACTCGTTCATGGTGGACCACGTGACGACGCGCCTCGGCCCGGGCACGTTCTCGGAGGAGACGACGTTCTCGATGAAGTTCGACGGGACGGGCTGTCGGTCCTCGTCCAACTCGTCGACCGGCCGACAGGTTTTCGACCTGGAGCTGACGTCCGACTCGTACGAGCTCATCGGCATGTTTTCCAACACATCGATGACGGCGTCGAGCTCGGAGATCTTAAGCTCCACGGACATCACCATGAGCTTTCGAAGCGGAGCTGTACTGACGGCAGGCGCCTTCATCTTGCTTCGCGTCGCGTCGGACGTGGAGCCGCGCTTCGGCGAACTCATCACGAATGTGTCCGAGGCCACCATGCAGCTGGGCAGCGACGTCGACGGAACCTCGGAGGAAGTGGACATGGCTTTGTACGTCGGGGCGGCGAACATCTCGTTCACCATTCCGAACTCCTTTGAGGGGACGATCCAGAACGGCGACTTGATCAACATCACGTTCTCGTCGTTCTCGAACCCGGCCAACACCTCCGTGGCGATCGAGAAGGGATACCTGTCAGCCTACCAAGGGTTGGCGCCAGCGGTTGACAACACCGTGATCGAATTCTACGAGCTGACGGACGGTACGTGATCGCTCTGCTGCTGATGGTTGGTGCTTTTCATCGCTGACGATGTGTTCTGCCTCTTGGACTTGTGAATGACAGCCAACCGGACGCTGAAGGCGGCAGGACTGGACATTGTGACCGTTGTTGTATTTGGCGTGTGCTTCCTGATATCTCTGGTCATCATCCGCTGGGTACGTGCTGCTGAACGCCTGATTGGACCGCGTGGTGATACCTCTGTGTTCTAACCATGGGATATGCGTGAATGCTTGCAGCACGGTCTACCTCTCACGGCCACGACGATTTGGACGGATATGGTTGCTATCTCGGCCCTGTTCTCGTTCGCGGCAGGCTGCGCCGGCTACGTTGTCTGGGTCATCCAGCCGTCCAAGATGTATGTGTACTGGTACGCTGCCCAGTTCTACTTCAACGCGGTGATGATCCTGTCGTTGAGCTTCCACTGGGCGACGGTGCTCTCGTTCAAGTGGTTCAAGAAGCTGAGCTTCAAATCGCCGGCAGTCTTCGCGTACATCCTCATCAACGTGTGCGTCTTGGCGGCAATGGTCACCTTCTTGGCCACTTTGGAGAACGAGATGGAGTGCGTCTACGACCAGGAGTCGATCGAGTGCTCGTCCGAGTCGGAGTGCGCTGCCTCGGTCGCCGCGGAAGGCTCGATTGTGCGGCAAGCGGTTCAAGACTGCAGTATGCAGCGGCTGTACCTGACCTTCGGGGCAGGGCTGATCGTGTACACGCTGGTGTTGATGATCCTCGGCTGTATGGTCATGTGCCGCGGCCGCACGCTGATGCTGAACGAAGACCCTTCCGACGCCCGCATCCGGAAGTCGCTCACGATCTTCTACGCCATCATCGCGACGACGTGTGTGCTGTACATCTCGGCGCAAGTGATCTACATCGCGCAGTACGTGTCAACGGACGACTCTACGACATCGCTGTCAGATGTGGTCTGGTACATTTTCATCGTCTGGCTACCGCACAGTGTGCCGCCGATGCTGCTGCTGTTTTTGCAGTGGAACCCCAGCACGGAGACGTATCACCACGAAGAGTCTGTTTCGATCGAGACCTCTACGAAGGAAGACGTCTTCAACTACACTCCGCGGTCGTCGGGATCGTCGTCGCACATGCCGTACTCGAAGATTCTGCGCGACCGCATCAGCATGGGAGATACCTTGCTTCACAACGACGAGCCAGGCAGTCGTTTGCGCTTGATTGTGCGTTTGAAGCTCCCGGCGAGCTTCGATCGCGCGTGCTTTGTCTCTCTGGACTTCTATTCCTCGAAGGACGCACTTCCAACGAGCGAGTCGCTGAACGCGATCTCGAGTATCGCTGCGTGGAAGTGCGTGGGGACGACCGAGCCCGTCGGCGTCACCGGCGAGACCGAGTCCGTGCTGACGAGCAACACCTCCCACGCAATCTTCCCGTTCGTGGCTGTGCTCGAGGTGCCCATGATTGGCCCCGCTTCGAACACGCTGCTGCGATTCATGGTCCATGCGAGCACTCTTGGCAAACGCGACACATCGTCGCACTACCTGGACTCGCGATCAAGCTCCGGGCGGGACACGTCGACTGGCGCTCCTTTGTCGTTCCAGATGACGATGTTCCACCCCGTGCTCGAGTTTGTGACGTCCGCGCAAGCCGTGCTGGACGCTGCTGCCAGTGGGCATTCTCTGAACGTCTACCCAACGGACGACCACACTTGTGCGATTCTGGAAGAGTTCCCGTCGCTGCAAAGCGAGATCAACACCATCCTCAAGGGTAACGCCAAGAACGCGGAGCTGAGCGTGCAAACGGTTATGATGCCGGGCGAAATCTCAAGCAAGGACGAGCAGTCTTCGCACAAGAACATCGGCAACATCATCCGCTTTTTCCAGTACGACACTGAGGACGGATCTGGCGGCCTCGTCGTTGAGGACCTGCAGGAGAGCGTGTATGCGAACGCCATTCCTCGCCAGCTTATCGAGCTGATCGCGGCGGAACGCCAGGAGCAGGTGGACCGTGCGCGCGAAGATCTGCACAGCTACCTCAATCAGAAGAAGGACAAGCAGAACCGCGGATTCTACGGGACACTCATTGGCCAGATTCAAGACGACACGGACTCGGCGCTCGCTCGCGAGTGGCTGGAAGAGCGTGTGCGGAAGCGGAAGGAGTACGTTGTGCTGCTGCGGCGCAACATCCAGTACCTGGTGAACCGCGACAAGCACAAGAACTACTTCAAGGCGAGTGTCGAAAAGAAGTCGGACGACCTGCGCTTTGTGCCGATCAACCTCCACATTCAGGATTTGCTCATCGGACCCACGAACGCGTTCATCAACGACGAGCGTCGGCGGGCGTCCAAGGAAGTGTCGGCGTACGACTTCACGACGTTCGGCGCGCCAGCTGCCCACGTTTACAAGTTCACCAAGGGCGGCATCTTGTCGTTCCAGAACCGCCGGAAGAAGATGGAGGCAAAGATCGCCGAGTCCGATCTGGATTTGACCAAATGGCCCGAAGAAGTGCGCGAATACGACGATCTCAAGTGGGACCTGCAGCTTCGTATGGACGTCGCCTTCGCGCAGGCGCTCGCGGCGATGACGTGCAGCTTCGTGCGCAAGGTGGAGGTCGCTTTGCAGAACCCGGATATCGTGAAAGGCGAAGACATGCTGCGCCAGTTCTCGAGCCTCGGCTTCTTGTTCCAGGTGGAGTCGCTGTTGTCGACCCACGGCAAGGAGATCGGCATGCTCGAGGACATGGCGGGCTCGGTCGAGCATCTGAGCTGCGTGGCGTTTGTCATTCAAGATGTTCGCGACAAGCCCTCGAGCCGATTCTCGTTCCGAATGTCGCGAAGGAAGGACGTGGCGGAGGAGGCGCAGGTCGTCAAGGTGTCCATTAGCAGCAAGACGGGCCGCGATGCGAAGCGGTCGCCCATCAAGTACATCGTGACGGTCCAAGTGACGACAAGCGAGGTGGAGTTGCCAGAGCGTCTGGCATCCGGCGGTGAGATCCACGTGACGCCCGTGTTGTTCACGCAAGGCATCAACGAGATGCAGACGATCGCCAACAACACGGAACGCGCCAAGACGGAGCTGCAGGACATTATCAACCTGCGCAGCCTCAAGCCGCTCAAGTCGTACTGCGACAAGTACAAGCGGCTGGCGGTCGCCATGTCGACTGGCGCTGCCAGCGGCCTCTCGAACGGCCGCGGGCCGCTGCGGTACAAGTCGACGTCTCAGGCGCCGTCGCCCACGCACTTGACGGCGGACCAGGTGACGCAGGAGTTGCGGCTGCTGGAGGCGAGCATCAACGATGCGGCGCAGAGTCTGGTCAAGACGAAGCGCACGGACATCCTGAAGCGGTCGTCGGACCTGTGTCGCGAGCTTGGCGCTGGTCGAGTCACGGTGTGCAAGAGCGCCAAGGACCGCACGGCCATGTCGGTCACGCTGGAGCAGGTGCGCATCCTGCAGCGGCACCACGACCTGCCAGTTCACCGCGTGCCGGCGACGGTCTCGGTGATGCGCAGCCACGGCGTGCGCATCGAGAACGCGCTCAAGAATACTGGCAAGCGCATGTTCGCGTTCAACAAGCTGCAGCGGTCGCTGCTCCCGGAGGAGTACCGCTGTCCCGACCAGGTCGGCGGTACGGGCAACGTCAGCTAGAAGAGGGCGGAGACGGAGGCCGCGTGCCGTTGTCGTGCGTAAGTATATCCGTCGCGCGCCCGCGACGCTGTGGTCAAGACAGAGTAAGTTAGCCGGGATATGAATCTCCACGTTGTGTTTCATCCATCGCCGGTGCCTGCCTCCCCATCCGAAGTTTCCCGCGCGGCGCAAAGGTGCGAGTGTGGTGTGCGTGCGTGTCTGTATTCCGTCATAGGTCCTGGAAGCTCAGCTGCGTCACGAACGCCAAGGACGAACCGATGTCGCTGCTCGGCGCAGCCAAGGACACCTCCTGCTGCTGCTGCTTCCCTGCTTTCGACCCGAACGCTGCAGCAGCCGCGGCCTGCGCCTGCGCCGCGCGGAGCATATTGGCGCCGGTCGGCCGCGTCGGAGACGTCGCGAGCCGCGCGTCCGCCTCCTGCTGGTTGCGCTTGCGCTGCTTGGACAGCATCTCCTCGTCCGAGATGCCCTTCTCGGCCGCCGCGCGCTCCTTGTCGGCCATCTGCGCGTCAAGACGGCCAAGAACACATCAGCCACGGCCCGCGAGACCCCGTCGACGGCGTGCCGACCTACCTCTTTCCTCCGGAGCACCTCGGCGCAGTGCCGCGAGCTGCTCATCTTGAGGATGTCGCGCGACGGCACGAACAGCTCGCTCGTCTCCCCGCCCAGGTCGTCCGCGAGCGCCGCGCCGCCGCTGCTGGACGTGTCCGAGCGCGCCGAGTCCGGCGCGTCTTCCTCCCGAGACGGCACAAACCCAACGGCGCCGCGCTGCCGCTCGCCCGCGCGGCCGTCGGGACGCACGCGGATGTTGTTCTGGTGTACGACGGGGTCGCTGTTCGCCGTCGGCGACCAGACCGCGTTGCGGTCGTCCAGCAGGTCGAACCGCGCGGTGCCGCCGGCCTCGTCGCTCGCCGCGGCGTCTCCACCGTTGGCGTCGCCGTCTCCATACCCGAAGCCGCTGACGGACGAGCTGGGCTGGCCGACGATCTCGAGGATGCGGGCCAGCTTGAGCTCGGCCAGCGTGAGGAAGTCGGCGCTCTCCCCGCGCATGGCCATGGCGATCGCCACTCCGGACGCGCCGATCGCGCCGGGACCCGACGCGCTCACCCCCGGCGCGCGGTCGCCCGTGGCTCCGCGGGTCTTGAGCATCAGCAAGCTGCTGGCTGTGCTTCCCGGACCCATCGACGCCCCCGCCGACGCATTCATCGGAGACGACAGGCCGTCTGCTCCAGCGCCAGCAGTGCCCGGCGTGCCCGACACGGCCTGCGTCTCGAGCACGTCGTCGAAGGGCTGGAGCCGCTGCGCGAGCCCGAAGGCGCCTTGCCGCACGGCGGACAGCACGCCGTCCAGCCGCTCGAAGGCGGCCTTGTTGACCTTGAGCATGGCTCGCGCCTGGTGGATCTCGCTCTCGAGCGTGTTGTACACCTCCCGGTTGAGCTCGATGCCGCCGATGCCCGACGCCTTGAGCTCGTTCAGCGCGCGGAGCACTTGCTCCTTGTCGACGCGCACGGCTGCGAGTCGCGCCTCCGCCTGCGCCTTCTCCTTGTCGAGCGACAAGCGCGTCGCCGCCTGCGCCGCGACTTTGTCGACCACCTCGCGCAGCGACGCCGCGCCTGCCGCCAGCTTGAGCTGGCTCAGCACCTCCTCGAAGTCGGCGGCGCGCTGCGACTTGACGAGGTTGGCCTCGTTCAGCGCCTCGTTCGCGCGCTCGCGGCTCGCGATGCAGCGGATCAGCCGCGCTTCCTCGTCCACCGACAGGTCTCCGCGCAGCTCGGCGGCCATCTCGGCGCGTTCCTGGGCTCGCTGGAGCCGCCACACCTCCATCTTCTGCGCGTTGCGCGCGCGGACTTCGTGATCGCCCAGCTCTCTCGCCCGGGTTTTGCGCTCGACCTGGAGCTGCAGCTGCACCCTGGTGAGCGACCAAGCAGAGCGGCCACAGGAGTTAGCACCTTGGACTCGTCACGATGGTGCTCCAAGGTGGACGTACTCCTGCAGGAACTGCACCGCGCGGCTCTTGCCGGCCTCGAGCTGGCGGCACAGCAGCTTGACCTCGTCGGCTTCTCGCCCGCTGGCGTCGACCGTCTGCGCCATAGCAGCGAGCTGAGCGTCCACGCGCAGCTGGGACGTCTGCAGGCGGCGGATCATGTGCTCGAGCTGCCGCCGCAAGTGCTGCTGCTCCTCCATCGAGGCTGTGCTCTGGCTGATCTCGCTCTGCACGCGCGTGCTCTTCTTGGACAGCGGCGTCTCCTGGTTGGCCATGCGGCTCAGCTCGTGCGTCTCGAGCTGCAGCACGCGCAGCTCGTCCTGCGAGGCAGACCCGCCCGGCAAGCGGAGACGGCGGCGTCAGACATGACTAGTAGATGGCGCATCGAAGACGAGGACTCACCAGGAGGGTGTTGATCTCCCGCTGCCGCCGCTCGACCATGAGCCGGTGGTCATTGTACTTGCGCGCGTTGGCGTTGACCCCGTCTTCGAGGCACTCAATGTCTCGCTGGCTCGAGTCTCTCTCGGGCAGCTCGCTCGCGCTGGCGCTGCTACCGCCGAAGCTGCTGCTGGAGCGGACGAGCGAGCCGGGCTCGCGGCCTGGGAGCTGGATCGGCGAGCTGGCCTTGCGCACGGCCTCGATCAAGTCTCGCTTCTGTGTGATCACCTTGAGCTTGCTTGGTATCAGCGTGGAGCCTCCGTTGTTGTTCGCGATGTTGTTGTTGCCGCCTCCTCCCGGGATCTCGTACGCGCTCTGGGCGGACGAATCCGCGATCGGGAGCAGCCGCAAGCGGCCGGGCACGCCGCTGCGTCTCCTGCCGCCCTTGTCGCTGCCTTTACCTGCGGTCTGAGAGCAGTTGGCGTCGTCAGCAAGGCGCCCGCGGTGACTCGAGCCGGAGCAGCCAGCCCAACTTACCACACTCGACAGGTCTGTGAAGTCTGAGGCCATCGTAGGGGTCTTGATCGTCGTCGGCCTTGTGCCTCGGCAGCCACTTGCTCCGTCTTGTTGCTCCAGCGAAGCGAGGTAACGGAGTCAGAGGAGAGCGGCTTCACCATGCCATGACGACGCGAGCGCTCCGAGTGTCTTGCTGTTCCTGTCTTCCGCCTTACCGGCCAAGGTTTGGCGAGGGTTGTCGTGCCTGGCTCGCTTTTGACCCGGAGCGCGCTTCAAGTAACGCCCTGCCGCATTTATCCCGTCCTCGCGCAAAAATAGCTCTTCTGCCTGCCGCTCGACCCAGCAGGGAGCAGGCTCCATGTGCCGTCAGTTGATGCTGAAGCACGGATCTTGCTCGGTGGTGTCCATCATGTCGTCGCCTGGTGCCTCACTGACCAAGAAGACCGCGATCCAACGCGCGGCCATTGACTCGGTCACTGTCGACCTCTGGACGATCTGGTACGCCGCTCGGCACGGGAAGCTGGCGCGCGTGTGCTCCATCTTGGACCGGAAGGCCGTCGCGTCCATCGACGTACAGGAGTTTGTGCGTTCCTCTACAAGCTCAGCTTTCACTGCTGCAATGTCCTCGCGCTCTGACACACATGCTCTGGGTCAGAGAACTCGATGGTCTGCGCTCCATTTCGCGTGTCGATACGGACAAAGCGACATCGTGGAGGCTCTACTTCAGCGCGGAGCCAACACGGAGCTGCCGGACTGGGTAACCGCCTGCAACCAATTGAAGCAGCGCGCGTGTCATGGAGCTTGACGTGTTGGCTCCCTGTGCTGGTGGTCTACTACCGCAGCAAGGCAACACGCCGCTACATTTGAGCGCCGGGTGGGGCAACTTGAGGTGCTGCATCCTCGTGCTTGAGGCTGGGGCGAGCGTGGGGACCAGGAACCACGCCAACCAGACAGCAGAACAGCTTGCGGCGGTGCTGGCGAGGGGGGATAGCCGAGATCTGCTGGCCAGGTGGAAGCCGTTAGGACTGACTGTTCAAGGTAGGCTTGTCGATGAGGGCTTCGCTGTGCCTTGACACGTTTTCCTGATGCACTTCTTGCTGTGACCGTCGTGAAGACTTACAGGCGAGGCGACTCGAGATAGCGGCAGCTGTAAGCGAGGACCGGGACATCGCTTTGCTGAAGACTCTGCTGGACGACGAGCCCAACGATCGCATTCGGCAGGAGATCAGCGCGCTTGTCGTCAAGAAGCAGTCGTTCGGAGACCAGCACCCGGGTCTGCTCGCGACGTACAGCAAGCTCGTGGACTTGCTTCGGTCCGTCGGTGTCTGCCCCCACTTGACCGGCTGTACCATTATTCTGAAGTGTGTTGTCTCTCGTGAGCAGGGAGAACGAGCAGCGCATTGATCTTGCGCTTCGCTTTGCTGATGCGGGGCTGACGCTGTGTGAGATTGTCAGCGGCCGGCCACACATCAACACGGCACGATGGCTGTCCGAGATGGGCGAGCTGCTGCTCCGGCGCGGCCGCCACGGCGAGGGCGCCGACTTGTTCTCCGAAGCGCTCGACCAGATCGTTCAGTGAGATCGCTCTCTGTCACTGCGTTAGTTTCGCCGAGGTGCTCAATGCCGCGTTTGCCTTTAGACTCAAGGGGGAGAGCGACCACGAGAGCCTGGCGGCACTGGAGAATGCGGCGATTGCAAGTCTCACCGCCAACCGGTTCGAAGATGCACGACAGCGCCTCCGACTCCTGCTCGACCGCCTGCATCACATCTACGGAGGCGGCGCGAATCTACGGACGCTCGAACTGTCGTTGCAGCTCGCGCGGCTCCTGGTCCAGGACAAGCAGGTCGACGCGGCGCTCGCGATCTACTCGGACTGCCTCACGTTCGCTTCCAACTTACTCGGTGGTGACCACGAGCTAACCACCGCGTGCTGCGACGGCCTGGGCAAGTGCCTGTTCCTGATCGGAGACCTCGAGGTGCGTCGGCACAAGCCACTTCAACTTGAAGTCTTGAGATTGTCGACTCCTCACTGACGTGGTCGTAACCTCGCCGCCGCAGCAATCCGAGACGCAGTTCCGACGGTCCTTGAGCGTCCACACGCGGCACTGCCAGGCAGTCAAATCCGCGGCTTCGAGCGGCTGCCCCACTTGCCAGCGCATGCACAACAACCTCGCCATGCTTGCGGTGGCCGCCCGGTCCGCCCACGCCATGCGCCTGCGGCTCGAAGCGTTTGCTTGTCAAAGCTGAAAGATATTTTTGAAGGATTACATTATGCAATCCTTCAATAGTAAACCGGAATTCATACCACTTACCGTTTGGTGGGATCAAACCGGTATGTTTGCGGCTCTAGCACGCTTGTCGTTTCTAAATGTCCCCGTTTGGCAATTGAAACAGGTTAATTTTTAACTCTAACCGTATTCGACCAAACGAAACGTCGTTTTGACCCTCTCCGATGGACGGCCGAGCGACGTTTCGTTTCGTTTGCTTACAAAAATCAAGTGTTGCGCTTGGCCACGACGTTTCGGAAACGTCGGCCATTTCGGGGTCGATGATTGGCCAATGGCCAATTATCTCTGATTCTTGAGCGAATCACCGTTCGCGGAAGTGTCGTGAATACCGCACTGTGCGTGTATTTGTTCTCTAAAGGACATGGAAACGTCTTAGTAGCGTTAGAAACGTCTTGGAAACGTCTTAGTAGAATTAGAAACGGTTTGAAAACGTCTTAGAAACGGAAACAGAGTGAAGGTCGTGTAAAGTCGGAGTTTGTATGTGGCAGGCTGTTGCTTTCAAATAGAAACGGGTAGAAACGAGTAGAAACGGCAATCGCTTGCGCTTCTAATTACTGGGGTAATACCAGTGACGCTAAAGTACGCTAGAATACCGATACTGTACCGGTTTCTCGCCAGAATCACCACTCGCACTGCCTTCTACGTGGTTGGCTGGTGATTTGTCAGACAGATCACCAGCCACTCACACCGAGCAAGTGCATGAGCGAAAGTCGCATCGCGTCACCTGGAGACGTGAGCCCGCAGAAGCAGACGCGCTAGTGTCCACCGCCACCGCCACCGCGACCGTTGAGCTGTAGCCATGTCGGAGAAGGCGCCGCACGTGCTGGGCGGCACGCGGCCGAACGTGGAGAAGCGCTTCGACATCCTCACGGAGTCCGGGCCGCTGGCGAATGGCGCCGCCACGTCGGAGCAGCAGCAGACGCAGCAGCAGGAGGAAGAGCGCACCGAGGAGCAGGAGCAGGAGGACGACGACGAAGACGAGGAGAAGCCCAGCATGTACACGCAGCAGGCCGAGGACGACGTGCCCGAGGTCACGACGATCGAGAGCCTGTGCATGAACTGCCGCGAGAACGGCACGACCAAGCTGCTGCTGACGCTCATCCCGTACTTCCGCGAGGTGATCCTCATGTCGTTCGAGTGCGACCACTGCGGCTTCAAGAACAGCGAGGTGCAGTTCGGCGGCAAGGTGCAGGAGCAGGCCGCCAAGATCGAGCTCAACGTGACGAACAGCGAGGACCTCAACCGCCAGATCATCAAGTCGGACACGGGCAGCATCTACTTCCCGGACCTGGACTTCGAGATCCCCAAGGAAACCCAGCGCGGCACCATCAACACCATCGAGGTCTGTTCTCGATCCGCCTTTGCTCCTGCCACTGTGCACCGAACTCACGCTAGACGACTGTGCTTGGGCGATGCAGGGCGTGCTGCAGAAGGCGATCGAGGACCTGCGGCTGCACCAGGAGGAACGGCGAGAGATCGACCCGGAGACGACCGCCAAGATTGACGAGTTCATCATGAAGCTCGCGCTCATGTCGTCGGGCATCTCGCTGCCGTTCCGGATAATCGTGAACGACCCAGGTGAGTGACTTTGCTCGATCCACTCGCCGTTGATCGCTGTAGGCTGACGAACGCGTGTGTGTGTGTTTGCAGCCGGCAACTCGCACATTGAAAACCCGCACGCGCCGAACGCGGACCCCAAGATGGCGGTGACGCACTACTACCGCTCCGAGGCGCAGGACCTCGAGTGCGGCCTTCAGCCCGACATGAGCCACGATGCGCCGTCGCAGGCCCCGCGCGTGCTCCCGCACCGCAACGAAGGCCTGGACAAGTTCGTGGTGGAGGCCAACATCGCCAAGAAGGAGGTCATCCAGATTCCTGTGGACTGCTACGCTTGTAGCGCGCCCGGCTTCTCGTGCATGTGCATGACGGACATCCCGCACTTCAAGGAGGTGATCATCATGTCGTTCAACTGCGAGCTGTGCGGCTTCAAGACGAACGAGGTCAAGGCCGGCGGCGCGATCCCTCCCGAGGGCGAGCGCATCACGCTTCACGTGGACGCTTCCAAGGACCCAGACGTGCTCGACCGTGACGTGCTCAAGTCGGACTCTGCGTGCGTCAACATCCCCGAGATCGAGCTGGAGATGGCCCACGGCTCACTCGGCGGCCTGTACACGACGATTGAGGGTCTGCTGGACAAGATCCGCCAGAACATTGAGGAGGGCAACCCGTTCGCCATCGGCGACAGCGACGGCGGCCGCTCGCTGCTCAACGCGTGGCTCAAGCGCCTGGACTCGCTCAAGCGCGGTGAGGAGCCGTTCACGCTCATCATCGAGGACCCTTTGGCCAACAGCTTCGTGTACTCGCCGCTGGGCAGCGCGGAGGACGACCCGAGCATGGTCGCGGAGAAGTTCATCCGCTCCGAGTACGAGGACGAGGTGCTGGGTATCTCGGACATGAAGGTCGAGAACTACTCGGAGGACATCACGTCGCTTAGCGCCATCCAGGAGGACGACGGTGAGGAGGCCGCGCCCATTCGCAGCGACAAGGAGACCATGCAGGGCGGCGGTCACGCCATCGACCCGTCCAAGTACCACCCGAACCCGCTCGCGGTCATGGAGGTTAAGCAGCAGCAGCAGGAGCAGCTGCCCCAGCTGTAGCACCGACACTGCTCGAGTCCCTGGATAGCAAGCAGTCACATGAACATGCTTTTTTGAGCTGGTGGTGCTCGTGCGGTGGCGGAGACCACCAGTCCACATTGAAGCACCCATTCTCAGTAAATAGAAGACCTCTATGTGCTTTAAATTGTGCCCTCCCTTCTATTCTCTTTGGTAAATTACAAAAAGGCACCATCATATCTTCCTAAATTACTACAACAATCGCCTTTGTTTGAATTTGGCGCGCTGGACATGAACATGAGCGCCAAGAAGCGCGCGGCGGCAGCTTGCGGCGGCGCCAGTAGCGCTGCCTTCGCGGCTTCCTCGAAGGGTGCGAGTGCCTGCAAGAAGCTCCAGAGCATGCGGGTCAGCGTGGTGGTGCGCGTGCGGCCGCTGCTTGCGCGTGAGCGGCAGCAATCGCCCGCAGTCGTCGTCACTCCGGGCGAGACGCGCGCGCTGCCGAGCACGCTCACGCTCTCCGCGCCCGATTGCCACGCCGAAGCGGTGCAGTTCCAGCTGGACAAGTGCTACGACGAGCGCACACCTCAGCGCGTGCTGTTCGAGAAGGTGGCGCCAGCGGTCGCGGGGGTCGTCGCCGGCATCAACACTACCGTGTTCGCGTACGGCGCCACGGGCACGCTGAAACGTGTGGACTGTTGCAATAATGGAGCACGTCCAGGCCTGAGCACGGGTCGTACTCGCCGTTGGAAACGACCACGTTTCAGTCACAAGTCGATGAACCAAACGCCGATTGAATTGTGGGAGGCGGCGATGGAATCGCCAAGCTGGGCTCGTCAGGACGCTGCGTGCTGTGTCTTGAAGGGCTTCGACCGGCCGCTTTCGCTTCACCAAGTGCCTCGGACTACAGCGAGGACCCCGGCACCACGTGTGTCGGTCGACAAGCTCGGCGTTACGAGTCTAGCTTGTTGTAACTGTAGTGGTGACCATATGGGAATTTCTCTTTTCAACCAATCACGTTGGATTATATTGCTAATACAGCACCTCTGTTGGTTATAATTCACCCACATCCTGAAAAGATTTGACTGTCGTGAAGAAGAAAGCAGTTGGAGGAAGGCGGAGGGCGGAGATGGCGTGGCGCGACGCGCGAAGCGAGCCGCCCCCGCAGCCGCACGCGTGGGCATCGTCTGCTCTGCACGATGCGGAAGACGATGGTCCCCTTCTGGTGGGCACTGGGGCCGCGGGCGCTCCGGTATCGGCCGAGAACAAGTGGGTTGACGTGCGCACGGACAGCACCTTCATGGAGCGCAGCCGGCGGCGCAAGCCCGGCGCGCTGCGGGCGCAGGAGAAGTACCTGCGGCGAGACGTGCCGTGCGGATTCGCGCGCTGCCCCGCGTGCGCTGAGGCTGGCGCGGACGCGGGTGGGAAGCGCGACCTGCAGCCGCGACTGGGCCGGGAACAAGCCGAGGTGGTCGTGCCGGACGCCGTCGGCCTGCTGCAGTGCATGGAGCTGATCGAGGAGCCGCTGTTCGCGCGCGCGGCGCCGCAGCTACTGGTGCTGCAGTCTGTCTGGCTCAAGGCGCTGCGCATGGCGCCGGCGCGGGACGCCGCGCGGCTGCGCAACTTCTTCCGCGACGACCGCCGGCGCGCCAACACGGACTGCCGCGTGTACTGGTTCCCCGACCAGCACCACGCCGATACGGCTGTCGAGTCCAAGCTGTGCGCCAGCAACGGCCAAAGCGCGGCGGTCGAGCTGGAGCAGCTGGACGCGCGCGACGACCGCGCCGTTCTGCAGACGCTCACGTGGTACGCGGCGCACGGCCACCTGGACAAGTCGACCCGCGTCGTGTTCATGGCTCGGGATGTCGACGCACCACTGAGTGTCCAAGTGGTTGCGGCCATCAGAGACGTATCGGCTTGTGGTGCAACCGCCACGACGTGTGAGGCCTTCCTGGAAGAGAGGCTGCGGCCGCTAGAAGGGAGGCAGAGGTCGTACGAAGACGACGGCGTCACGGTCGACTTCCTGCTGGAACTCGCGGTCAACACGGCCGAGGCGGTCGAGTGGTGGGTTGCGCAGCGCGAAGCGGTCGAGGACGGCGCTAGCGTCCTCGTCTCGTCCGAGTTCGCCCCGCACTGGTCCCTCGCCAAGGTCCGCCAGTCGGTCGAGAACGGACAAGTGCTGAGTGGGAGGCTTGAAGTGAGCACGCATAACCCGATGGAAGCGTTCGTTGGTGTGCAGAAGACATCCTCTCTTCTTCCAGGCGTCGACAAGGTGTTCGTCTTCGGGCGAGAGGCGATGAACCGCGGCGTGCACGGGGATGAGGTCGTCATCGAAATCCTGCCGCGCTCACAGTGGAGGGCGCCACAAAGCGATCGCCTTCTCGTACACTTTGCAGCTGACGACGATGACGAGAACGACGGAGAGAAGCACAAGGCGAAGCACAGGAGTGGAAGTGATGCAGACGGTGAAGATGCCGACGCCGCAGTCCATAGCCACTCCATCCCAACTGGTCGCGTCGTCGCCGTGCTGGCGCGCTCTCCGCGGTATCACGTTGCGACGGTCCTTGCGGCATCCGTCTCCCCGACTGACGATGTCGCTCTTGCGATCCCGATGGACGCTCGCATCCCCAAGATCCGCGTCCGGTCCCAGCGAATGGACGCGCTAGCGGACAAGCGACTCAAAGTCGTCATTGATCACTGGCCTCTGGACTCGCAGTATCCCCAAGGACACTACGTCGGTATCATTGGCGCGCCAGGAAGACTCTCGACGGAGCTTAGTGCGTTGCTCGTCCAGAACGACATCGAGGAGGCTCCGTTCAGCGAAGGTGCACTGGCATGCCTGCCAGAGTGCGACATCGAAAGCTATAGCATTGCCGAGTGCTCAACGGCCAAGCGTCCGCAGTTCTGTCCACTGTTGGACTGGCAAGTCCCTGCCGATGAAGCTGCGCGGAGACTGGACTTGAGAGCGACTCGCCGAGTGTTTAGCGTCGACCCGCCCGGGTGCCAAGATATTGACGATGCCATGTCAATCCAGCGCCTTCCGAATGGCAACTTCGAGCTGGGCGTGCACATCGCGGACGTCTCGCACTTCGTCACGCACGAATCCCGCCTGGACTTCGAGGCGCGCAGCCGCGCAACGACGGTCTATCTCGTGGGCCAGCGACTCGACATGCTGCCGTCCGTTCTTAGCGCTGATCTGTGCTCGCTGCACGAGAACGTCGACCGACTCGCAGTCAGTGTCTTGTGGGAAGTCGACAGCAAGTCGCTTCAGATCTGCCACAACGGCAAACCCACGTGGTTTGGACGCACCGTCATCCGATCCTGCTCGTCAATGACGTATGAACAAGCGCATCGCTTGCTTCAGGGTGCCACGGCTGACAAGCCGCGCGAAAGCCACCGTGGGCCAAAGGATGTCGACGCTCCTCACCAAGTCGGTGTTGCTGGCGGACCCATCCCGCTGGCGCTTCAGCATGAGCTCTCTGGCGATCTGACACTGATGACGGATATTGCTCGCAAGCTAGCGCGGACGCGAGGTGAGCACGGTGGTCTGGATCTGTCCAAGCACGAGGAACTGCGGTTCTCGCTGAACGTGACGGAGCTTGGCGCCGAGGGCGTTGAGATCATGGTGAAGGAGAGCCTTGAGATCCACAACACCATTGCTGAGCTCATGATCCTCGCCAACGGAAGTGTGGCAACCCAGATCATCGAAACGTTCCCGTCGCACGCGCTGTTGCGTCGCCATCCCCCGCCATCAGGCGACCGATTCGCGCAACTTGTGAAGCTTGCGAAGACGCGAGACATTGCGATTGACGCGACCAACAACTACACGCTTCAGCAATCGCTGAGTGCCGCGGAACGCTCGGGCAACGTCGACTCGAAGACGATGGCGTTGCTCAAGTCGCTCGCCATCCGAGTCATGACGGAGGCAGAGTATGTCTGCACGAGCAGCGTGGAGGCGCCGGGGATGGCTGGCAGCTTGACGAGCTCCGGCGAGACGCGATTCGCCCACTATGGCCTCGGGCTGCAGTACTATACACACTTCACGTCTCCGATCCGCCGGTATGCCGATGTGATCGTTCATCGGCAGCTTCTGGCCTCGCAAGCAGTTCGACCTACAAGCCAAGGGCAACACCTCGCCAAGCCTCGGAACGTGAAAAGCGTGCCGTTGCTGCCCCAATCGGTCACTCCGTCCGTCCTCGATGACGATGAGGACTTCCTGGATGACTTGATCTCGTCAGTCGACAGCAAGCTCCAGGTAGAATCACTGCACGAAGAGCATCGCAGTGGAGACCAAGCAGAGGAGGAGCTTGCCGCGCCGGCGCCGTTCCCTCCAGACGAGCTGGTTCCACTCGCCGCCCACTTGAACAAGAAGAACAGGAACGCCAAGCTGGCGTCTCGCGCGTGTGACGAGCTGTTCCTGGCACTCTACTTCAGCACGCACACGGTCAAGGCGCCTGCGATCATCACGGCGCTCAAGGCCAACGGGTTCATCGTCTACATCCCGCTGTACGATGTGCGCGCGCCGGTGTACATCCGCGACAAGGACGGCAACGTGCAGATGGACCCGCTCTTGCTCGGCGTGCGGATCGTCGACACGCTCCCCGCGACTGGCGCGTTCTCCAATGCCGAGTGCATCCGGATGGTCCCGCAGGCCGAGATCGACTGGGAGCCTGAGAGCGACAGCGACACTCTTCACGTGCGCGTCTCCGGCGCCAGCACTACCGCGTCCGGCACGGCGTTCAAGATCTTGGACGAGATCGAAGTGCAAGTGTCGTGCGATCTGTCAGCGTCGGCCGCGCGAATCCCGCAGCTGCAGCTCCTGATGGTGGGTCGAGCCCGAGGCCGTCGCGGGAAGGTGGTGACGAAGAGCGGGGGATCGACCGTGACGTCCAGCCCCAAGCCCAGCGGGAGCAAGAGCCTGCTGCCCGAGGTGCAGCGCGTCGTGCAGACCACCAGTCGGGAGCAGCTCGAGCGCGATGGCGACGACGCCCAGCGTCTCGTGTCGCCGCCGCTATCCCCGCCGCCACCGCCGAGGAATCTGTACTGCGCGTTGACGTCGTGGTCTAGCGAGCCCGTGTCGCCTGCCGTCAAGAAGAAGAAGAGGGGCAAGAAGCAGACCGACGAGGCGCCGGCCGTCAAGCGCTTGGGCAACAGCGGCCGGCTGCTCTTCGGAGGGTACAACCCCCCGAAGCAGAAGCACTACCAGCAGAAGCTCGCACACTACATGGGCACGCGGTCGGAGGAGCTGGAAGCCGAGCTGAGCATCTTCCGCGGCGGAGGGGGCGAGTCGGCGTGGGAGAACGCGCAGACGGCCAAGCAGATCGAGCGCGAGGCTATGAGCCGCGCGCAGAGACTCGCGGCCGAGAAGCGCCACGACCGCATCAACAAGAGCAACAAGGCTGGCAGGTGATATCAAACAGCAGTCAAGACCGGACATGTGAGTTGAAATGCACACACGCACGGTGAGGCTCCTGCGTTAGTTTTTCGATGACGAGGCGGCAAGAGTGAGAGAGTCGCGGTAGATCTCACGACTCCTTGTCGTCCGATGTCGACTTTGACTCGCCCGCCCTCCTTCAATTCCCCGCCCCGCAGTACATGCCTCTCCACAGTCCTGCAGTCTTCGCGGTACGACCACGCTCTCCCTTCCGGTAGCAAGCACGCGCCAGACATGGGAATTACAGCTCCGTCTCCTTGTACACCGGTCGCTGCTGCGTCTGGGCGGACGGGAACAGATTGGGCGTGAAGCTGGACATGTCGTCCATGCTTGCGGCGGACTCGGAGTCGTCGCCGTAGCCCTTGCGGTTCATCATGGCGACGAACTCTTCGAAGCTGATGTGTCCATCACCGTTCGTGTCCACCTCGTTGATGACTTCCTGCGCCTGGTCCTCGCTGCCCATGAACTGCACGAGGTCCGACTTGGTGATACTTCCCTGACCCTTGGTGTCGAAGTAGTTGAACGCGTTCAAGAGGTACTCCTCCTTGTTGGCGAGGTTACGCTTCATCGTCGCGGCGAGGAACTCCGGGTAGTCGACCAGTCCGTCGCCGTCAATGTCGATGCCGTTCAGCAGCTCGTTCACTTCCTCCTCAATCATGCCGAGGCCCATGTCACGGAGCGCGGTGGCAAGCTCCGCGACCGTAATCACGCCGTTGCCGTCCGCGTCGATCGCCATGAACTGCTTCTTGAGCTCGGCGATTTCGCCCTCGGTCATCTGGTCGGCAATCACGCCAAGAGCCGCCTTCTTGAGCTTGTTGTGGCCCGTGAAGCGCTTGAGGCTCGTGAAGATGTTCGAGTTGAGCGGAATGTCCGTCGTCGGCGCGGCACCCGACAGCCACGGGTGGCGCAGCGCCTCCTCGGCCGTCAGGCGCTGAGACGGCTTGAGCAGCAGCAGGTTGCTGATGAAGTCCTTCGCCTCGTTGCTGACGTACGTCCACTCGGGCGAGTCGAAGTCATAGCGACCCGCGCGCACCGACGCGAAGATCTCCGGGTCCGTGTCGCCGTAGAACGGAGGGTAACCGCATAGCAGAATGTACGTGATGACGCCGATACTCCACAGGTCGCACGACTTGTCATAGTGGCGGCCGAGCACCTCCGGCGCGATGTAGTACGGCGTGCCGACGCGCGTGGTCATGACTCCTGCAGAGAGCCCGTCGTCCATACGAGAGAGACCAAAATCGATGACCTTGAGCTCCGCGTCCTCGTCCTTGGTCTGGAAGAGGAAGTTCTCCGGCTTGAGGTCGCGGTGGCAGATGTCGCGGTCGTGGCAGTGCTTCACCGCCAGCAAGATCTTGCGCACGAGGATGGCCGCGTCGTTCTCGCTGTAGTGGCCGCGCGCAATAATGCGGTCGAACAGCTCGCCGCCCGTGCACAGCTCCTGCACGAGGTGCAAGTGGCGCGTGCCCTCGAACACATCGTACAGCTTGATGATGTTGGGGTGGTCGAGCGTCTGTTATTCACCAACGCACCAGGCGTTAGCTCCTCCGGTGCTGGGAACAGCAAAGGAACCTTCTTCACCCACACCGTCACGACATTGAGACGGAACGTACCCGGAGGATGTTGATCTCGCGGCGCATGGTCTCCGGGCGGCTGACCTTGGCCTTCGGGATGGTCTTGATGGCCACGCGCTGGCCGTTCGCCTTGCTGATGCCCACGCGGACCGTTCCGTAGTGGCCTGCGCGATCAACAAGCACCGCCAAAGCGTCAGCGACCTGCTCCCAGCCACCCCCGCCGCGTTACAAGCCTGCCCGCACCGTGGCCGAGCTCCTTGTGCTCAATCTCGTAGTAGTCGTTCACTTCGCGCAGCTCGCCAGTGATCTGGACACGCTCCCCATACAAAAAGCAACACAAAGGAAGTCGTCAGGATATCATCTCGAATCAACCTATCAAGTTCCCACACGCCGCCTGCTTGAGGCCACAACACACGCACCAGCTCCTTGAAGGGCTTGCGCTCGCGCGCCTGCGGGTTGGCGCGGCGCTGGCCGTTCGATCCCGGCGCGGGGGCGGCGGCGGGCGCCGGGGGCGGCGCGTTGCCCGCGCGAGAGGCCGGGGCCGACGTGGGCGCCGAGGGCACGGGCGCCCCCACAGGCGGCAGCCCCGCCGCCTGCTGCTTGGCGCGCTTCTCGGCCGGCGTCATGCGCTTGCCGTGCGGCCGCACGTTGCCGCCCGCGTTCTGGCTGCTGCTGTTGCCCATGGCGCTGGCTGACTTGGCAGGCGGGCTTTTCTCGGGGAAACCTCGAATGTGGCAGGGAATGCCGCCCCCCATGCGGGCTTGTGTGCCGGTCTTGGAGGGGAATACAAGATCGAGGATATTAAAACGAGGCATAGTGAAACCAAGAGATGGGAAATAGAGCACGCTGGTCATGGAGATGCTGAGATGTGGGGCCAGCTCAATGGGTTCAATGAAAGTTGTGTCCTGTTTTGTGATTTGACTCGAGGTTTTTCGTCGAAGCAAGATTCTGGACTGGATTATTGAAAACTGTGAATTACAAAAAGAGTCAATTCTTATGGAGAATTGTATGCAGACTTGAACCTTCGCTGGTTAGGGTTGGCTGACACTCGATTTTCGAGCGGATGTTTACCATGGGTACATTGCGGATTGGCTATGCGAATCAATCAAGTCAGCCAATACCTTTGGCGTGTGTTGCGTTGCTTGTGCCCTCACGCCCAGGTCACATGCGCGTGTAATGTGGGCTTGGGAAGTATGCACATCACGTCGCGCGAGACGATATGGGGCGGAGCAGTCAGGCCGAGAGCAATTGCCGATCTTTAGTCTCCGGAAGACCATGACTAGCTCAACGCAGTGGAGAGTAATTCCCGAGCGTGCGGGATATGTTCTGGGACGCGCCTTGGGACTTTGCGGCCGACAACGCGAGCTGCCACGCCATGTGGGGCATCGACGCGCGGATCAAGTGGCCCACGATCCACTACGGCGGACGCAAGTTCCTCGAGGTCGCGAGCAACAT
>JAADYF010000261.1:0-27992 GCA_023338175.1 Phytopythium delawarense
CACGCGAACAGTACCACGACCGCTGAGCTGAAAATCCAAATGGATTCCTGGAAGTCCACCGACACCTTGCGGATCAGGAACGACAGGTACAGCCCCGAGAAGAGCAGGACAGCCTTCCAGAAGATGATGAGCCCCGAGAAGATGAAACTCGATGATTGGCACGAGATCTCATCCACCTCGCCAGGGAACTCTCTCGCTGCGACGGTCGAGGTGGCTGGCGATGGGAAATCGGCCACGTACCACACGAAGAAGATCATGCCGTCGATCGCGTAGAACGTCATCATGACCTTGGCGATCATGCGCAGCGTCACCTTGCTCCGCTTCATTGCCTTCTGCATGAACACTCGGTAGACGCGGAGTGACTTGACCACGAGGGACCCGAAGATGGTCGTGAAGCCCAAGGCAATCAAGATGGGACGCAGACCACACAGAAAGTGGGTTGGACGGCCGGCGTACGCGACCGACGCGCCGGTGGTGAAGAATCCACCGAGGATCATGAGCTCCAGTAGCTCGTACTGCGACCGCTTGATGATTGGCGCCTCTCGGTTGCGGTGGACGAAGATTAGCGCAGCAAGCAGTACGGTGGCGAGCACGACGGCAAGCGCGGCGATCACTGCGACGGCCGGGGAAGTCGCTGGCATGTACTCGCAGCTGATGGTGACGTTCTTTGGAAGCGTCGCCCCGCCGTCGCACTCGATTGACAGACTAGAGTCAGTCGAAGACGGCAACAGCCACGAGTAGCTCACTGTGCGTGAGGCGGATGAGTCGCAGTCCGACACCGAGTAGCCGTAGAAGGTGGCATCGCACTCGGGCTTGGTGCCGACCCAGCCCTTCCACACGCGCTCGTACGACTCGATCCACTCGCAGCTTCGACTGGTTATGATCGGCTCGGGGAGCACGGTGAAGCCTCCGTCGCACGCGTAAGGCAGTGCGGGGTTGGTCGGGTCGGGCGTGATCCAGCTGAAGGAGATGTTGCGCGCGTCCGACGAGTTGCCACAGCCTGAAACGGAGTGCTGCATGTGTGCCTCGTATGTGCACAGCGGCAGTCGATCGATCCAAAGCCGCCAAGTATCGTAGTTGTCCTTTACCCAACTGCATGCTGCTGCAAAATACTTGTCCGGGATCGAGTCGTCTGCAGATGCTGCAATGTAGTTGTTCAAAAAGGTGTTCATGTCGAGGTTCTTGATCGTGTACTTGGACACGAGCGACGCAATCGGGTAGTCTGCTACTCGAGAGGCGATGTACTTGGCCAGCGGGTTCGTCGGGAAGTCGACGGCGACAGGGTTATCGGTGGCGTTGCCGTATCCGTTCTCTCCATAGGTTCCAGTGCTGACGAGGACCTTCTCCGGCAGCGCTCGCGGAAGGAACACGCGGTCGAAGAGCCCCGGGTGAGCCTGGTGGAATATGTCAGGTTCGTAGTGGTAGAAGACGACGGGCTGACCGTTTTGCTGCGCCTCGATCACATAGTTCTGCGCGCCGTCGTAGCCCAGGAAGCAGAAGTAGGCCGGGACGCCGAGGTTCGACATGACAGCCTCCAAGTAACCGCGGTCGTAGGTGTCGTACATCATGATGACGACCATGCACTCCTTGCCTTCAGCCTCTCGTTCTGTGCAAGCCTCGGACCTTGAGCACGCGTTCTCGCAGCCAAGGCCGTCTGCCTCAAGGCAGCCATTCTCAGCCGGAGGGTAGTGGTCGCTGTTGTTCAAGAAGGAGAAGCTCGTGGCGTTGATCAATGCGTCGCTGCTAGCGTAGTCCCTCCAGAAGTCGGCGTAGAACGGAGTTTCGTAGTTGGTGTCGTTGGTGCCGTTCACGACGAAGTCGTGGGTGGTGTAGAGCCCTGATAGCCCGGAGTAGCCGATCATGCCGGTGTTGTACGACTCGTTCGCGTACACCTGCAGGCTGGCCTCGGACCCAGACACCCACACCTCGACGTTGACGTGGGTCGGCGTGCACAGCCCGTCGCCGACCGAGGACATGCGCTCCGACACCGTCACAGTCCACCCGTTGGCGACGTACGACACCTCGAATCCTACCTGGTGAGGACGCGAGCATTAGAGCAACTTTGAGAGCAGCCAAGCAACGCAGAGTGCGCATCTTACCACCTCCTGCGCCAGGATGGAGAACGCCGTGGAGCTGATCGCGTGCGTCGTCCAGCCGCTCCAGTCGAGCACGAGCGTGCCGTTCACGTGTCCTGGGTCACTGTCGCCGTCCGACCCGGCGGCGAACAGCTCAAAGTTGCCGTTCATGCAGGCATCGGAGTACGCTCCCGGAGCGGTGAGGCGCCAGTCGTCCACCTGTCAAGTTACACGTCGCGACACCATCGTTGGTGAGTATGATGTCCACCGATAAGTGTCAACCCCTCCGCGATGCACGAACGTGGTAGCGAGGGTGCTGGAGCGCCGGCTGCAAGAACGGGTTCTCAAGCCGTCCGTCCGCATCTCGCGCCGTGTGGGTCGTCCCGAGCCGCGCCTCCGTCTCGGCCACCCACTCCGCGTCCAGGCACGTGCCGAGGTAGTAGTTGGGCGGTCGATCGGCCTGTGCTGTGAGCAGCCAGAGCAAGAGCAGCCAGCCTGTGGTGATGCGGACGTGCATCGCTCCAAGCCAGCCGCCAGGCTGCTCAGTGGCTTGTGCGAATGCAAGGGCTTACTCGACGAGTGAGGGACGGACAGGGACGCACAAAGCGGCCAAAGGTTGCGATCCACGCGACGGTTGCTGTCGCCATGACGACCACGATCACCCGGCTGCACTTGACAGCGACCGGTGAGCGTGACGACGAACGGGCGCCGATTCGGCCCGAGTGTGGCTGTCTGGTCGTCTGGCACATGGCGATGCAGGCTCGAGAGAAGCACGAGGTCACGCCGCGCGTGGAGCGCGTGGAGCAGCAGCTGGACGCGCTGCCAACCGCCTGGAAGGCCTTCGCAGGGCCGCCCATGGCCATGCACTACTTCGGGACGCGCATCAACACGTTCCGCGCCAACCCGTCACTGCAGCGGCCGCCGGACGCCTACAGCGCCTGGGCTGTACCCGCCTTGCGTCGCCAGCTCGGAGCGTAAGCGGACGCTGTCATTCAAGTCGGTGGAGAGGTTAGTTCCTCGAGCTGACGGTGGTGCTCGCTGACAGGGACGCCGAGGGGCTGAGCGACGCCGAACTGCGGGATATTGTGAGCCAGGAGTGGCGCTCCGACCTTGCGCGCAGCGTCATGCAGGCCAGAACCAACCGGCACGGAGCCGCGTGTGGGCCAGTAGTCCAGCGCTCGGCAAGAGGCGTGCTATCAGTGGTGACGCCGCCTGCGCCGGCGTCTGCATCGACACCGACGCCAGTATCTCCAAAGAGCAGGGCGTCTGCACGCTCGCCTTTCGTAGTGGACGCGATCGCAACGCCACCTAGAGAGAGAAGATCAAGAGATGGCAGGCAGTGAGCTCAGTCAACACCCTGTTGCTTGTTATGGACGCTGTCAGTGGTGGACGAGTCGACGTCTGCTACTGCTGCCACCCGAGGTCGCAGAGGATGGAGACGTGGTCGGACGGAAAGGCTGTGGACGGCAGTGCCACTTCGGCCGACACTTGCTCTCGCGAGAAGTGCGGGAAGACTTGGCGCACCGACAGCCGCGTCGACTCGAGCAGGATGTAGTCGAGCGTCGCGGCGAACAGGTGCCCGGGTGTTGCGGCGTAGTTGGTGAACTCGGGGATACCGCAGCCGGACTCGAGCTGTAGGTCGTGTGCGAACTCGGCTGGCAGCAGCACCGTCGGCTGCGAGCCTGCGTCCTCGAACGTGGTGAAGACGGTGCTGCCGCCCTGCTCCCTCAGCTCCTCGATCGTAGGCACGCCGTCCCACCGGAACGACGGCGCCGACTGCAGGTTGCGGTGAGTTGCTGAGACGCAGCCGTCCAGCAGGTAGCGCACTGCCGCAGCGTCCGGGAAGGCGTTGAGGTCGCCGCCCATGAGGACCGCCGGTGGTGGAGACTCGACAGCTAACTCTTCTCGCTTGAGATTCACCTGCTCGACGAGCGCCGCGGCCTGAAGAAGACGGATCAGGTCGCCGTCATACCGGAAGAACAGGTGCGTGTTCGACACCACCACGCGCTTGCTCGGGTCGCGCACATGCTGCAAAACTGCGAACTGCGCGATGGTGGGCGATACCATGGATCCCTTCTTGACCTCTGGGAACATCTCAAGCACAGCTTGCACGGCCGGGTCGGCGCTCTCAGTGATGGCACTGCTGACATCCATAGTCGAGTGATCCACCACCTCGAAGCACGACTCGCGGATCAGCATGGCGCAGCCCTCCATGGTGGACCCGGTCTTCCCAGCATACAGCGGCGCAAACCCCTGCGCGCGCATGAGCGGCGCGAAGTACGTCTCGAATACCGTGGCGCCCATTTCCTGCAGCAGCACAATGTCGCTGTTGGACTCGATGATCTCGTGGGCAATCAGCTGCATGCGGTACGCCTCGCGCATCACGCGGCGGTCGGCGTACGCGAACTTGCTGCGCTTGGCGTGGTCCGACGTGTAGCCATCGAAGAGCACGTTGTAGCTCATGACGCGGAAGGCGTCGCGGTCGCCTTCGTGGGCCGCCGTCTTCCCCAGCTCTCGTCTGCGGTCGAACACCTCACGGCCGGGGCTAGCCTCCACCGGAGCAGAGACCAGCACCACCGACGGAGTGGCAGTCTCCTGCCCAAGGCTGTCGTCGACTCCCTGAAGCGGTGGAGGCGTGCACTCGATGCGCAACCGACAACCAATGTCGCGGTCTGTCGGCGTGTACAGCCTGTCAGAGCAGCACAGCTCCTCCTCCTTGTCATCACCTTCCGGCAGCCGAAACCAACGCCACTCGCACTCGTCCGCGTTGCAGTGCAACGTCTCTGCGAAGGGCACGACGAGGATCCCGGCCAGGAACGGGGTCAACGCCGAGACCTGCTCCACTGCTGGCGCGTTCTTGAGCAGCACGTATTCCGCTAGGTCTCCGATCGTCATCGTCGACGCCGCGTGGAGCGCCTCGCCAACAGATGTGTCGCCCAGCTCCAGCTCCTGCCCGCCACCCCCGAAGAAGCGGATGTCCACAGCAGGAGTTTGCTCTAGTGGTGGTGAACTCGCTTCGGCTGGTGCTGGCGCGCGCTTGTTGCGGCTGCGCTGGCGGCGCGACGCGCTCTTGGCGTCCCCCGTCGCGAGTGCATTCGCCGCCGCGAGCTCCATGCGCTGCCGCGTCTTGGCCCACGGCTCGGCCGCCGGCCGCTGGAAGGTCTTGGGCGACGCGGCCTTGGGCAGCAGCAGCTGCAGCTTGACCACGCCTGGGACGCTGCTAGAGTCCCCGTCAATGAAGCGCACGTGCGCCACATGCCTCGCTCGGAGCGTCGGAGTCTCCGCCATGCTCCGTGCCGTTGAGAAGCAGAGCGCGCGATCGGAAATGCCCACACAGAAGGCCGCACGCAGCGGCAGCGGCCTCAGACCGCACCACATACAGACGGGGGACGGATGCGAGTGCCCATGCACGTGGAGAGACGCCCGGGTCGGCCTCGCGAGTCGGGAAGCAGTGCCGCCACCTTCATTCACGAGCGGCTTCCTTCATTCGCGCTAGTCACTTGGTGATTTGCGTCAAAATGTGCAGCTTTGGGCAAACCATCAATACAATGCAGTGCCGAATGCACGCGTGTTACGTCTCTCGATACACTTATAGTTTCATATATCGGGAATATGCTTCGGGGTGATTTCGCGCCAAAGATTTCGCGCGGAAAATGGTGACCACGTCGCCGTCTCCATCACCATCTCGAGGCGTCTCGGCCTTCAAGTCTGTCGTCCCATTCGATGGATGAGAGGAGGTCGTCGACTTCACCTGCTGTAGTATGGACTGCCTGCTGTAGTCGTGATGGTGGCCGATGGAGCGGTCGGTGAGTGCTTCTCAGTCTCCTGGGTCTGAAATGATCCTAATGATGCTCGGTTCAAAGCTCTATATCTACGCGACGCTCTCCTCGGCCTGCTACACGTCGTAGCGGAGGCTGCCGCGACTACTTGCCGACGAGGAAGTTGAAGATGTCGCCGTCCTGGCAGACGTAGTCCTTGCCCTCGGACCGCACGAGGCCCTTCTCCTTGGCGGCCTTCATGCCGCCGGCGCGCTCGAAGTCGTCGTACGCGACGGTCTCGGCGCGGATGAAGAGGCGCTCAAAGTCCGAGTGGATGACACCCGCGGCCACGGGCGCCGTGGAGCCCGCGAGCACGTTCCACGCGCGCGCCTCCTTCTCGCCGACCGTGTAGTACGTCTGCAAGCGCAGCAGGTCCTTGCTGGCGCGGATCACCTTGGTGAGGCCCGTCTCCTGCAGCCCGCTCTCGCGCAGGTACTCGAGTTGGCTCTCCTCGTCCTCGAACGATGCCGCCGCCTCCTCGAGCGCGCCCGAGACCGTGAGGCAGATGCTGCCCTCGGCCTCAACCTTCTGGCGCACGGCCTCGGTCATGTCGTTGCCCGTGGCCGCGTCGTCCTCCGACACGTTGCACAGGTACAGCGCCTTCTTGGCCGTGAGCAGCTGCAGGCGCTCGAACTGCAGTTGCTCCTCGGGCTTGTCGAAGGCGACGCCCTCAGCCAGGCCGCCGTCCTCCAGCAGCGGCTGCAGGCGCTCGAGCACCTCGAGCAACGCTGGGATAGTCGGGTCGGCCGACTTTTTCTTCTTGGCGAGCGTGGCGAGCCGCTTCTCGACGGTCTGCAGGTCGGCCAGGATGAGCTCCGAGCGGATGGTCTCGAGGTCCCGCAGCGGGTCCACCGACTCTTCCACGTGCAGGATATTGGTGTCCTCGAAGCAGCGCACGACGTGCGCGATGACGGCCACCTGGCGGATGTTGTCTAGGAACTTGTTGCCGAGACCCTCGCCGCGCGAGGCGCCGCGCACGAGCCCGGCGATGTCGACGAACTCGAGCTGCGTCTCGATGACCTTCTGCGACTTCTCCACCTCGGCCAGGCGCCGCACGCGCGCGTCGGGCACGGCCACGCGCGCCACGTTCGGGTCGATCGTGCAGAACGGGTAGTTGGCCGCCTGCGCGTTCTCGGTGCGCGTCAGCGCGTTGAACAGCGTCGACTTGCCCACGTTCGGCATGCCCACGATGCCCACCGACCGGTGGAACGCGCGCGCGGCCCGCGGGGCCCCCGGGGCGGCCGGGGAGGCGCGCGCGCCGCGAGTCCAGACGCCCAGCCGCAGCATCATTGATGCCGACGTTGGTGGTGGCGGTGTCGCTCGACGCGTTTTGTCATTTTGGGGTCCACAAATGTAATTTTGAGTAAATGCTGTTTCACAAAACTGCATAAATGACCCGTTATGCGCAAAACACTTTTAGTAATTACAATCATGTACTAATGACAGAGAGTGTTGCGCGTGCTTGCCAATCACCTTCTCGACAGCTGGTCTCGAATGCCGACGAGAGACCATCCTGAACATTCATTTATAGAGGTCATCATCGTCTTCAATCTGATCATATCCAAGCCATCTTGCGAGCATCAAGATTCACACACGGTACTTCTCATGCGTTTATGGAGGCACTCATCGCGTCATGGGTACAGTCGGCGCGCGCTGATTGGCCAGTCCACTCGGAACTGATGTGCTGCCAATGCTGTCGAGTGTTCCTCCGGCGCATTCGTCCTCCGTCCTCCGCCCTCGCCTGTGCCTCTGCGTCTGCTCCGCCTGCAAGTGGGTCTGCCTCCCCCTCGCTACTCCGCAGTCGCTCTGCTCTGTGCCAGTCCCGAATCCGCTCCACCGACCACAAGAGGAGACCGACCCGCGATGAAGATCTTCCGTGAGCTGCTGGCGCTGTGCGTGGCCGCCATGGCCGCGACCAGCGCGCAGGCTGGTCCGAACGACGCGGCGCTCGTCACGGGGCTGCCTAACCTGGCACAGGACGTGCCGTTCAAGCAGTACGCGGGGCAGATCCCGCTCGCGACCGAGGAGAAGCTCTTCTACTGGTACACAGAGGCACAGGAGAGCCCGGCGGAGGCGCCCATTGTGCTGTGGCTCAACGGTGGGCCGGGCTGCTCGTCCATGGGCGGCTTCTGGACCGAGAACGGGCCATTCGTGGTCGACAATGACCTGTCCGTCAAGGTGAACCGCTACGCGTGGAACCGCAAGGTGAACCTCGTGTGGCTCGAGTCGCCCGCGGGCGTCGGCTTCAGCGGCGACCTGCAGGACGCGAGCTACTACAACGACGACAATGTGGCGGCCAAGACCTACGAGTTCCTGCAGCTCTTCTTCGACAAGTTCCCGGAGCTCAAGGGCCGAGAGTTCTACATCACGGGCGAGAGCTACGCCGGCATCTACATCCCGTACCTCGTCGACCTGCTCGTGGACTCGCCCATCCCGGACGTCGACCTCAAGGGCTTCGCCATCGGCAACCCGTTCACGGACGACAAGGTGGACGGCAACGCGTACCTGGACTTTTACTACAGCCACGCCATGGTTTCGCTCGAGAACTACAACGCGGCGCGCGAGCTGTGCGGCGGCAACATTGGCTGCTTCTTCATGGACGACGGCACGTGCGAGCCCGAGTGCCTCGAGGTGCTCGCCGAGAGCAACGCCGCCGCGGACGCTGACCGCCTCAACCCGTACTATATCTACGGCGACGTCTGCTTCCTCGGCAACGGCCAGGCGCTGACGCTGCACAAGACGCTGACGGCCGACAAGCAGCCCAAGGCCACGTCCAACAAGCGCGGAGACGTCGGCGTGTGCGCCGAGACGCTGACGCAGTTCTACCTCAACCTGCCGGAGGTGCAGCGCGCCATCCACGTGGAGGGCGAAAACGTCAACTGGACGGACTGCAACGACGCCGTGGGCGAGCGATTCACGCGCAGCTCGAGCTCGCTGCCCAAGTACCACAACATCCTCGGCCGCGGGCTCAACGCGCTCATCTACAGCGGCGACGCCGACTCGGTCGTCAACTTCATCGGCACGGAGCGCTGGATCGGTCCCGAGGGCCTCAAGCTGCATGTGACGGACAAGTGGAAGGCCTGGTTCGGACCGGACCGCCAGGTCGCGGGCTACGTGCAGCAGTACGACGGGCTGACGTTCAAGACCGTCAAGGGGGCGGGCCACATGGTGCCGGCCGTGCGTCCGCTGCACGGCCTCAACATGTTCGAGTGCTTCGTCTTTGGCGAGGACAAGTGCGCGTCCTTCGTGTACCCGATCGACGAAGAGGAGGTCGAGGCCGGGCTCGTGTCGCTCAGCGACCTCCGCAAGCGCGCGACCGCCAACGCCACCACGGCCTCGGACGTGCCGGCGGGTCTGCTCTGGTTCCCGGTGCTCGCTGTGCTGGCTGTGGCCGGCGGCTTGGTGCTCGTGCGCGTCCGGAACGGCAAGAATCGCGCCGAGTACGAGCGCATCAACTCGCCGCGCGCCATCAACGTGAGTGTGTAGAAGCGGCAATGGCCCGTGAGAGAGCGTGGACGAGAGATGGAGTAAGTATGGCGAAGGTGAGTCGGCTGCATGGGCGTCACAGATGTGAAGCAATAAAGCGTGGTTGACGGCCTCTGTCATGCGGCTCGTGTCGGTTCGGGGTCCACACTTGACCGTGTTGATGTCCCAACCAGGATGTTCGTAACGACGTGAACCACCGTGGATTCCCCGAATGAGCATGGCCACATGTCAGTTATGTGAGCAGATATAGATGTTGGAATGTTTCACAATGGCGCTCTTCCAAGTCGCAAGCGACATCTGGCGCTGCTCCGGCTGTTCCGCGCGGGTTCGAACTTGGTGCTGCGCGAAGCATTTGTTTCCTTGGTCGTGGCTGTCAAGACAGTGGCGTCTTTGTTCGAGCAGGTCAATTTGAGGCCAATCAGCGAGCGCGCTGTTGTCAACTGTCCGTGTGCGTCGGCAGCGGGATGGCTGTTTCCGTGGCTTCACTGGTTCTTGTTTCAGGGTCCACTGGACCTCTGGAGAAATTAAGAATCATACCGTTTAGAGAAGGCGTTAAGCTGTGTCAAGATGTGCTGTTGGGTCGGTCCATTACACTATTGACCCCTTTCTATCCGGCGCCGGGAATTGATCCCGGGACCTCCCGGTCCACTGGACCTCTGGAGAAACAAGTTCCATTACACTGTTTTATCCTGCAGAAATGCCTAAACTACCAAAAAATCTGACTATACCCTAAAAGTACGGTACCGATGTGATAAAATGCAACTGATGTAAAAATGAGGTACTGGCAGATTGGTTTGCTATGACAGCGAACCACTCTTGTACATCTTGGGGACTGTTTGAGGCGATGGTTGTGCCGAATGAAGCCTTGGTCGGGTACGCCCGGCAGAGGCCTTGGTCGGTATGAACGTCGTCGAAAAGCGGTCCTTTTCCGGTTGATTTTTCGCTGATGAGGCTGTTTGTTGAGGGGCTTGACGTTGTTGACGCCCACTCGCCCACTGGACCTGGAGCAAGCGCCTTAAAACTATTTACAAAGATGGTCATGACGACCATCATTTTGATGGCTAAACTTGCATATATACGAGTTTACTCATGGACAGAGTATGTCTGCAGCGACTTCAACTATGACTAGATCCGTAATATTAGGAATATTCGATGGGCAAAGTGAAAATGAGTATTTTTGCTCATCACTGCCTTCCCCTCCAGCTCGTTTCAGGTGATGAGCGAGGCGTCGGCAGCGGCGTCAAAGACCAATTCATCCGGTTGCACGCGCTTCCAAATGGCCGCGGCGGCCACGGCCCCTGACCTCGCGGCGTCGTCGGTCGGGCGCCTCTCGTTCGGCGTCGTAGCACACTGCACAACTCGCCAGGCAGCGCGCACTCTGCCCTCCCAAACCCCTCCCTTCACGCTTCAAGCCGAGACCAATTGAAGAAGATGACGATCACGCCCCGCGTGTTCACCGAGCTCCAGCACGCGCTAGGTGCGTCTGCCGCCGCCCCGCTAGACGGCTGGCGTATGCACTCGACCCCTACGGACGCCATGCATCCGGTCGTCACGCCACCCAACTCGCGCTGGAGCGCCTGGGAGCACTCGCGCTTTCTTGAGGCGCTCGAGCTGTACCCGTCCGGTCCGTGGAGCCACGTCGCGTGGCACATTGGCTCCAAGACGGCGCGCCAAGTCATGACACATGCGCAGAAGTACCGCCAGCGGCTGAAGCGTCATCAAAAGCGCGAAGAAGCTCTCCAGCGCCTCCAAGACGCCCGACTGGCCGCTGAAGCGCACTCCTCCGCTTCCGCCGAGCCTGCTGTCGCTCGCGGACTGGTCAACGTGGTTGCTGAAGCCGAGGTGGACGCGCTGCTGTCCGTGAATGTGGCATCGGTGCTCGCGCCGCCAGCTCTCATGGCTGTCTCTCAAAACGAGTGCCAGATCAGCAACGAAGTTGTTGCCGTGAGCGATGAGCCTGCACGCCTGAACGACCCCGAGCTGGACGACCTGCTGCGCTGGATGAACGAGCTCTTCGAGGGCTTTGGCCCGACCCCGACCGAGCTCGGCCCTCTCGAGTAGCTGTGTGGTCTTCCTTCCCCTCCCACGTCGTCGCGCGGCCGCATGCTTCCTCACTCTTCCTCTTCCTCACTCCTTGCCGCAGCGACTTCTCCATTTCTTCAAGCTTCAGCCTCCAGACGTGTCAAACTATTTCGAAACGCGATTTCTATTCGTTTCTGTATTCGTTTCTATTCGTGTGCATGCCTCACCACATACAAAATCCTCATTACAGAGACCATCAAACAATTCTCAAAAAGAGCATGGAGGCCAAGTGCTCGGCCGGCAGGCGGCGTCGGCGGCTGCTGCGCGTGTGCGGCGCGCCCGAGCGCAGCGCGGTGGTGACCCTTGCGCGTCGCGAGGTGGGCGCTCGCTCGGTCGTGGCTGTGAGTCATCGGCGGCTGCCGCTGAGCCGCGTGCTGCGTCGCGGCGACGGCGACGGCGCGGCCGTGCTCGGCTTCTCCCTCGACGGCGACTACCTTTGTAGGCCGCGCGAAAGGCAGCGGACAAGCTGGCTATGAGGCTGACCGACTCGTGTGTCTGTCTTTGTGTATGTTAGTGCTCGTGAGCTGGTGGGAGGCCGGCGTGGACGTCCACTGGCGCCACGCGAACTTCCCGCCGCCGAGTGATCCGGACGACGACGCGCAGCAGCCGGCCGTGTTCTCGCTGCGCGTCGGCGACTGGCGTAGGAGCGACGCGCTGCCGCTGGGCAGTCCAGCGCTCTCGGGTGCGTTAGCATGCGTCTTCTCCTATCGGCAGCAGCGTACAGCGCTGACCAGAACGCGCATGTGGCCGACTCTAGGGTGCTTTGTGCGCGTGTGGCAAAGCGTCGACTGCAGTCTCGTGGTCGCCATCGCGACGGATCGGCATGCCGCGAGCGCTGGCGACGCATCGCAGCTTTACCAGCTCTCTCTGGCGCCGGCGCCCGCGGTCGACGGCGGCCTGGTGGCGGCCGTCACGAGCCTGCGCTTTGACTTCAGCGTGCAGGCGCCGGCGCAGGGCATGGAGCCGTGGCAGCTGCTCGAGCTGGCGCGCGGGCTCCACGTGCATCACCTGCTGCTCAACCTCGGGTCGGCCGTGTCGGTCTTGGTGTTCCACGTCAAGCAGGGGGAGGTGGCGGCGGATGATGACGGTCGGAGACGAAGCCTGCCGTTCAGCATCGACTCACCCCGCGGCCTCGGGATCTCACACTTCGCACAGAGTTGGTGGCTTCCAAGGCGCTGGGAGTGCGTCGATCATCGGCTAAAGTGTGTGTCTGCATGTGCAGATGAATGGTACTACTCGCCCGAGTTCCCGATCGAGTTCCACAAGGAGCGAGTGGTGCGAGCGACGGCGACAGAGAGACCAAGCGCTCGCCTTGCCATCCAAGTCGAGGTGAGTTGGATGCTCGCTGCGGTGCCATCAATGCAGGACGGCGAGCTGACACGAACGACCAGTGCCTCGCGCAGCAAATGCTGGACGTGGAGAAGTTCCTGCAGCGGTTCCTCGACTCCTTTGCGCCGCTGCGGCAGTTCTACCTCGTCGACTACGACCTCCGGCTCGTGCGGGTGAGTTGGTAGCGCGCGACATTGCTGGTGCGACTCGGTCTCACCTCGCGTTGATTCAACACCACAGGTCATCGCGTCGGAGAAGACACTATTTATGAGCTGCGTCATGCAGCTAGCGTCGCTAGGTGGCCACGGACCCCCTCCAGCGTCGAGCGTCAGGAGACCAGAGCAGCACGCGCAGCGCGTCGCGCTCTTCTTCTGCGTCAACCTCTTCACTGGCGCGCACCACATCATCCGCGCGCTGCGCGTGCCGCTCACCAACCCGCTCCGACACCTTTCGGGACGCATCGCGCGCTCCTTCCTCGCCGACATCGACGCGCGCGTGCCGCCCGACGCGCGACCCGCCTCATGGGACAACGCCGCCGTCATGCGCGAGCAGTCGCTGCGCGTGCTGCACAACCCGCGGTACCCGATCTCCATCCACCTCCCGTAGCCAACGCACGCTCAATTGATCCAGCAGGTGGGTTCGCGAGCGCTCTGCTCTAGCGCTCCGGCTGGGCTCGCTACTCGGTGCTGTCGTCGCCCTCGCTTGTCGACGACTCGTCGCCCGCCTTGTTGGTGCGGCCCCCGCCGTGCGACTGCTGCGACCACAGGCGGTAGTACGCTGTGTCGGCCCCACTGAGCGTGTCAGCCACTGACCAGTATGCTCCTGCATCATGCAACAGTGCGACGTACCTCCCTGCTGCTTGACGAGTCGCTCGTGGCTGCCAGCCTCGAGCACTCGGCCCTTGTTGAGCACGACGATCTCGTCGGCGGCGCGCACGGTGGACAGTCGGTGCGCGATGATGAGCGTCGTGCGTCCGCGGCAGGCGACATCGAGCGCCGCGTGAACGCTCCGCTCCGTGACTGTGTCGAGCGAGGACGTGGCCTCGTCCAGCACGACGACCGACGGGTTCTTGAGGATCAAGCGCGCAATCGCCACACGCTGCTTCTCTCCGCCGCTCAGCTTGAGCCCGCGCTCGCCAATCTGCGTGTCGAAGCCGCGCGGCAGGGACGAGATGAGGTCGTAGATGTTGGCCGCCTTGGCCGCCGCGATCATCTCCTCCTCCGAGCACCGCTCGCGACCGTACAGAAGCTGTTTGTGCAGCAAGAGGAGGTTTCCTCAGCTTACACGTTGTGGACGCATACCCGCCATCGATCCATGCAACGTACATTGTAGCGGAGCGAGTCGTTGAACATGACCGTGTCCTGGGGTACGATGCCGATGGCCTTGCGCAGCGACTTCTGCTGCACCTTGGCGATGACCTGGCCGTTGATGATGATCCGGCCGCTCGAGACGTCGTAGAAGCGGAAGAGCAAGCGGCTGATGGTCGTCTTGCCCGAGCCGGTGGCGCCGACGATCGCTAGTGTCTTGCCCGTCGGCACGCTGAACGACACACTCTTGAGCCCGTTGGCGATCGGCTGGCTCGGGTACGTGAAGCTCACGTTGTGGAACTCGACCGAGCTCGCGCGCGGGTCCGCCTGGAGCGGCAGTGCGCCGGGGATGTCGCTCACCTCTGGCTGGATGCGCAGCAGCTCCACGAGGTTCTCCATGTCGACGAACGACTGCACGATCGTGTTGTAGATGTTGCCGAGCGAGTCGAGCGGCTTGAAGATGTTGCCGACGTAGACGGTGACGGCGACAAAGTCACCGACCGTCATGGACCCGGCGAAGACGTCGCGCGCCGTGATGTACAGACAGGTGCCGAGGCAGAGCTGCTGGATGAGCTGCTGCGCCGTGACGATGGCGTTCATGAGCCCGCGCGTGGACAGCTGCGACTTCTGGAATAGCGTGATGCTCGTCATGTAGCGCGCGAGCTCGTAGTCCTCGGTGCAAAAGTACTTGACGGTTTCGAAGTTGACGAGCGAGTCGACCGCCTTCTCGCTCGCCTGGTTGTCGTGCTGGTTGGTCTCCTTCTTGAAGCGCAGGCGGATCTGCGTGCCCACGAACGTGACCACGACGTACCAAAAGACGCCCGCGAGGCACACGACCGAGAGGATCTTCTGCTGGAACGAGAAGATGAAGACGATCGACACGACCACGAGCTCCACGAGCGTCGGCAGCAGCCGGAAGAAGATGACGTTCACGATGTTGTCCGTGCTGCTCGACCCGCGGTCCAGGCACCGCAGCACCTTGCCCGTCTTCTTGGTCAGGTGGTAGTTCATCGACAGGCTGTGCAGGTGCGCGAACAGCTAGCAGCGTCGTAGAGCATGCAGGTTAGTGGTCTGAGAGCACGAGCTGGGGTGTCTGCTCGTGTTCATGCGCACCTTGGCGGCGACATCCTGGTACGCGTGCTGCTTGACCGTCATGTACAGGTAGGTCTGCAGTTGCTTGGCGAACGCGAAGCCGAAGAGCGTGACTAGACAGGTGGAGAGCACGGTGGGGCTCCGTCAGTCTCAATGGCAGCAGTCCAGTGCAACGTCCGGGCGGCCGAACGCACCGCAGTACATGACGATGGCGAACCACGGGAAGAAGCCGAAGTCCGAGGCGGTCAGCGCGTTCGTGGCCTCCTTGAGGAACAACGGCGCGAGGATGCGCGACCCGCGCGAGAGGAACATGAAGGCGAAGGCCACGAAGACGCGGAACCGCTGCTCACGAGGCGCGCGTCAGTGGCTGGTGTCCGGACCAGGAGCAAGCTCTACTTCAGACAACGCACCAGTCCCCATGTCTTGGGCCAGAAGTCTGTCCATGCAACGATCAAGCGGAGAAGCGAGGTGAGAGGCCAGTCGAACGTCAGGCGCAGCAGCAGTCGAGCGCCGGCGTACACGGGATGAGCAGGACGCGCAGCTCCCAGACGGAGATGTCGGCGGTCCGCGGGTCCTCTGGGTCCGTCCCGGATCCGTACGCGTTGCGCACGAGCGCCGACTTCTCGGTCGCGTGCCGCCCCATGGTCTGCAGGCTCTCGAGTCTCCTGCTGGCGCGTTCCGGAGTGGCTGGCGGCCAGGAGGAGACGGATCAAGAGGGACCGAGGAGGCGGCAAGGAAGGGAATGAGCGAGCATGAGATCCGCCACGCGACTCGTGCCCAATCAGCGCCGCTTGAGGTCGGAATGATGGCTGCTCGCAAACGTTCTCGTTTGGTGACGAAGGGAGGGGTTCGCGCCACCGACGAAGGTCGTGGTCGGGGGCAGGAGCCAGTGGAGGTTAGTAACCGTCATTTTGGCCAGTGAAGCGTGAGGTAACGGGTATAGAGCGCGTCGATTGGTGGAAAATCAGCCGCAGAGGTGTGGCCGTCAGTTGTAACTTGAGCCGGCCTCAGGGCCACGGATCCTCCAAGCTGGAGAGTAACACAGCATTCTGGACTGTCACCCACGTCCAAGGCTCCATCCACTCCGGGAGAAGGCCAACCGTCCAAGGCTTCCCCATGGCTCCACCATGGCTCGCCATGACATTCGCTGCGACTTGACTGCTCTGGCTCGGCTCAGTGAGACGCGCGCTGGTTGGCCAAAAAAAAAACTCAAGATATGCGACCATATGATTGGCTGGGCGCGCACTGTCTCTTGTCATTTCCTTCTTTTTTAGCCAATCCAATCCTCTAAATTTCCTTCTAATTCGCCACTTCAGCCGCAACTCTTGACTGAAACGCTTACTTCACATTCCCATCGTACTTCACAGTGCCCTTCCTCACCTTTCGTGGGAAAAGGGCGGGTCGCCGCGTTATAAAGCAAGGCGAGGAAGGCTCGGCAGGTCGGTCCGTGCCGCCGCTCCTCGCGCTCCTCCTGCGCGTGCCGCTCGCCGCCTTCGCCCCCGCCGCAGACCTCGATCGGAAGTCCAGCGCCCGAGCTATCCGCCGGTACCCTACATGCCCGTGGGCGATGGACGCGCGGCCCGCAGATGACGACGGCGCGCGGCGACCCGCGCGCCTGTTCCACCGGCCGGTCGACTCGTCCGCGTCCATGGACTTCGCGACCGACTCGTCCACGTCCTCGCTCGCCCCGCCGCTCGTGTCGGACCTGGGCGCGGCCATGGGGCTCTTCGACGGCGCGCCGCGTGACCGGGCGAGTCTGCGCGCGTCCAACCCCAAGGCCCAAGGTGACGGCCACGATGCAGACGCCGCCGCGTCTTCCGGAGGCGCGAGCCTGCGTAGCAGGTTGTGGAAGCGCGTGGCGTCCATGCGGCCCAAGCGGCGGCGGCCGTCCGAGCGCGCCAGCATCGACCAGGAGCTCTACGTGCGCAGCATTCTCGAGTCGTACAGCTCGTCCATGTCGTCCAACCGGTACTCGTCCAGCATCTACGGCGAGGCCGTCGCGGCCCGCTCGCCGTCGCCCGGCGCCGGCAACGAGGCCGACCTGGAGCTGACGGTCGTGTGCGCCGACAGTGGCGCGCCGGGTGAGGACGCGGCGTACCTGGCGCAGCTGCAGACCCCGCCAAGCGAGGCTGACGCGACGACTTTTGGGAGGAAAGAGTCGCGCCGAAAGGCGTCGCGTAAACGCTCGCGCGCTCGCAGCGGGGCGGACCGCAGCGATGGAGAGAGTGAGGACGCGGGTGACGAGGAGAAGACCCAGCGGAGGCTGCAGCGCCGGTTGAAGATCGAGGCCATGCGCGCCAAGCTGCTAGAGAAGAATCAGCACCGCGCGCGGACGCGCAAGAAGATCTTGATCTTCGCCATGTGGATCCTGGTCACGCTGACGGCGTTCATGGCGGCCGGTGTGCTTATCGCGCGGACCGGAGTGCACATGCAGGCCAAGAACGTGAGCCACGAGCAAGCAGCAGCCGCCGCCGCCTCGACCAGCGGCTCGTACGACTCGTCATCCGAGGAGGCGTCCGTCATGACGCTGTACACGTACATGCACTGCGTGCTCATGTCGCTGTCGCTGTGGATGTCGCTCGTCGTGGTCGGCATGCACATCACGTTCCGGTCGTTCCGCACGTACTCGCACCCGTTCGTGCTCGAGCTCAGCTGCGTGCAGTGCGGCTACTGGATCGTCTCGCTGCTGCGCGTGCAGTTCGAGACGAACGCCATGAGCGACGCCGTCTACCTGCTCTTCTGCATGGCCGAGTGTTTCTTCAACTTCGGCCAGATCTCCTTCACGTGCGCCATCGCGTTCAACATGTACCGGTCCGTGGTCTCGTACGCCGACGTGCTGCTCGACTCGCAGAGCGCCAAGCAGCGGTTCCGGTCGTACACGCTCAACGTGATGCTGCTGTCGCTGCTCGCCGCCGTCACGCTGGCGCTGGTCGGGTACAAGTCGGGAGACGACGAGTCGTCGGAGGAATCCCTCGTCGACCTCGACAACATGCAGCCATGCCTGTACCCGACGTGCCGGCTCATCCTGTACGTGTACTACCCGCTGCTGGCCTTCGGCTTCAACTTCGTCTTCTACGTCCGCTTCAAGCGCACGATCGGCACGGCGTACCCCGTGTCAGCGACTGGGCGGCTGAACAAGGTGGCGCTATCGTACCTGGTGGTGTTCTTCATCTGCTGGGGCAGCCTCATCATCTCGACGGCGCTGACGGTCGCGAGCTCTGCGAGCGTGCCGGACGCTGTCTTCTTCGTGCTCCAGTGCGTGTTTGATGTGCTGGGCATGTGCACCGCGGTGATCACGTTCACCAACTTCCACCGGTGCCGCAAGGCGTTCGACTTCGGTCTGTCTCTGAAGGCCATCGACCCGAACAGCATCGAGTTCGACGACCCCGTCAACATTGTGGGCGAGGGCACGTTCGCAATCGTGCTCAAGGCGAGGTGGCGCCAAGGCGCCGTGGACAACTCGTTCGCGCGCTCGGTGGAGGTGGCCGTCAAGACCTTCAAGCACACGCAGCTCGAGTGCCTCGACCAGATCAAGGAGGAGGCCTACTTGTCCTCCCGCCTGGTTCATCCATGTGTCATGATGACGTACGGGTGCTACACGAGCGGCATCAACTTGTACATTGTGTACGAGTACCTGGGCGGCGGCACTCTCCAGGACCTCCTGGATGCAAGTACCAGCTTGCCGTACGCGACCGCGCTGCGTTACGCGCGTATGATCGCCATGGGCATGCGCTTCTTGCATGGTCTGCCGGTCCCCATCGTTCACAGGTACGCCGCCATGTTGCGCCAGCGGGTGTCCCTCGATAGCGCCACTAACGTGTGCCTGTTGTTATCTTTCATGTGAAACAGAGATCTGAAGCCGCTCAACTGCATCTTTGACTCGAGCCGCGAGATGCTCAAGGTGGCGGACTTTGGCGAGTCGCGTCTGCTGCGCACCAAGGACGTTGTGCCGAGGCGCGCCAACTTCTTTCCGTCTGCGGACTTGACGCTTCAGATGACCACCAACATCGGCAGTGCTTGCTGGGCGGTACGTGTTGCTCGAGGTGTAGTCGAGCAGTGGAAGTATCCCTCTAACAGTTGGTGCCATCTGGCGCAGGCCCCCGAGGTGCTCAAAGACGAACTGACGTCCGAGTACTCGATCAAGATCGACGTCTACAGCTTCGGGATCATTTGCTGGCAGCTGTTCACGTGCCGTGTCCCGTACGTGGACATCCCGGGCAGCGTGCTGGCCGTGGCGGAGGCGGTGCTGGCGGGCCATCGACCTGAAATCCCGAGCGGCTGCCCGAAGTTGTTCGCCAAGATCATGAAGCGCTGCTGGCACGAGAGCGCGCTGCGCCGCCCCAACTTCGACGACATCGTGCAGCTGCTGGAGATCGAGATGTCCAACGAGGAGCAGCGGCTTCAGGGTGGTGGTGGGAACGCCCCCGCGTCCGCGTCCCGCAAGGTTCACGCGATGCCCAAGCTGGTGGACGGAGCGTTCGACCCCAAGCGCCTGGACAGCGACGACAGCAGCAAGAGCTTTGCGAGCAAGTAGATGGACTGCTTGTTGTCAGGCAATCGACTTTAATATGAAAGTGTCGTCAGAATGCACAGTGTTATCAGCTAGCCGTTGCAGTCCAGACGGGTCCACACATTCGACTTCACACCTTCAGTGGCACGATGCGGCGGGACTCAAGCGCGTTGCTGCTCCTGCACAAGTCGCTCCACGTCTCCCGAGTGTTCATGCAGAAGGACATGAAGCGGGGCAAACTGGCGCTTCAGATGGTTGTCAAGGTAGGAAAGAACCATACTCGACGTGTGTCGAAGGAGTGAGGACAACTCCTTATCATGCACTGCCTGCTGACGACGGCAGCATCTTCTTCCCTCATTGGTACAAAAATGCCCTACACTTCCACCACTAGCGGCGATGAAGGGGTCGAGCCCTGGCTGCCGACGGACATCGTCGAGCTCGACGCGGCAGCTCCACGGCTGCGCTCGAAAGAGGAGAACTGGTACGCGTGCGCAGTCTGAACAGCATCAACAACACGATCTGAGGATGTCAGATGTATCGTTCAAGGCAGCATTGCCCCTCAGGTCAAAGCGTACCGGAGTTGTGGCGGTGGGCAACGGATACGATATCTCGATCTGTCGCCGTGCGAGTACAGCAGACGCCCCGATCACTACAACTTCTTAGAGAGTCTTCAGTTACCTCAGACGTACCCAAGAGCGACCACAGGACCGAGCGAGCCGCCACTTGACGCCGGTGCGCGCGAAGCAAGGACGCTTGTTGATGCGCGAGGCGAGCGCCTGGACATACTGCGTCGCCTGTGTCGAGTCGTGGCAAGGAGGCATGAGCACGCGTCGCTGTCGTCCCCACGGCGAACAGTACTCACGTCTCGGATGCAAAAGTTGGGACACAGTAGCGACGCGCCGAGCGTGCACGGGCAGCACGCGTATCCGCAAAAGATGCACAGCCAGCACGGCCAGTAGTCCTTGAGCGTGTTGTTGATCTGGTTGATGGCAGCCTCAAAGTCCTCCTCCTTGACCTGGCAGCGCCGCTGCTGTCAGTGCGCTGCTTCGAACGCATGTTCAAGGCGTCGGAGAGCACGCACCAGGTGGTTGAGCTCAGGCGGGAACGTGTTGTCGTACTCGCGCGCGACGCCCGAGATGAATCGCCCGCGCTGCGGGTACAGCCGCACCGCCGCCACCTCCTCCTGCCGCGCGTCCTCCTTCGCCAGCATTGGCGCCCGAGCGTCGATCACGACGCCAGTGCCCGAGAACCTGCCGCCCTTTGTCGTCGCCATGGCCGTCGGCAGCGCGTCAATTGATCCAATTGAGCTGTTGAGGGTTTGGATACGCTTGGCGCCAATGATTCGGCAACTTTAGATCGCGACCTTTCGGATCCTGCAACTTTATCTCGTGATCTTTCGTGTTGCAGCAACATTGTGGCGTTTGAGCAACAATAAAGGCAACAAGTGTCCACTTTGAACATCGCTCGATGGAGGTGCCGGCGCTCGTCGACGCCTTCTGCGCCGGCCTGCGGGCCGAGCGACCGTGGCGCAACGTCCAAGGCGTGCTACTCGAGTCATTCCGGTCGCTGGGCGAGATCCTGGCGCTGCAGTCGCGCCAGCTGGCCGCAGCAGAGCTTCAGATCGCGGAGCTCAGCAAGCGGCAGGAGGAGCTCGAGAGGAAGGCGGACGCTGTGACTTCGGCTCCCGAAGACTGGGGCCTGACCGTCGCAAACGCGGTGGAGAAAGCGGTCGCAGATGCCCACGTCAGTTGGCAAGGAGTCCATGACGAACGAGTGCGAGATCAGGTGGGGAGCTATCGATATCCCTCGCCTTTCAGTCGGCGAAAGATGCTCACGGACGTGGCAGGTGGTGGCAGCGGTCAATGACCGAGTTGCTGAACTGCGCAAAGACATTGACGAGGACGTAGCTGGATCGGTGCGTAGGGTACCATCGCGCTTGGATTTAGTGGTCGTGAGGTCTAACCCCATGTGAAGATGGCGGTGCGATGCCAAGCGATGGAGGAATCGCTCTCGCAGCAGCTCAAGACCGAGTCCAGCGAGCTGGTAAGGCTTGCGTCAGATGGATGCTGTTGAGCGGTGTGCTGTGATGACAAAGATGGCGTCAGGCTGGCAAGATGGAGACCACCCTGTTGAGCCAAGTTGCATCGCTCGACACATGGCTGAACACGCTGGAGGAACGAATGAAGGCGCTCGAAACGAGTCGATCAGCGGCACAACTGAGTCTAGAAGAGAGACTTGGTGAGTTCATGACGGAAGTCGAGCAGGTCAGTCGCTGTATTCCGCAAGTATCGAGAAGTATCGGTTGACTGACGACCAGCACTCCATCCATCGGTGTGCAGGGAGCGGCGCGCGTCATGTTCGAGACAGTGGAGACAGAGCTCAAGCAGCTGGATGAACGGTTGGCCAAGCAGCTCGCGTCCTGGCGCCAAGAGACCGACCGGAACTTTGATACAAAAGTCGACAAGGGCGAGCTGGTCAAGCTGCTCAGCCGAAAAATGGACACATGTGAGTCCACGAGCGATCCGATCTTCCAAAGGTGGCGAGTGCACCAACAGGATGACTATGCTTTGTTCAGTGGATGGCTGGAAGCAGCTGGAGGAGAAGGCGAGCGCGTCGCGATTAGAGCGCGTGGCTGAGAGGCTCATGGACGCGATCAGCGCTGTGCAGCATGCAGCTGCCACCGACGTGAGTGAGCTGCGCGGTCTGTGCGATGCGAAAGCGGACGCGGCCGAGTTTGAACAACTCAAGTTCGGCATGGTATGATCTGCCACATCGACGACAGAGTTGATTTGTGCTCACTGACGTGGTGCTCTTTCTCAATGATTGACGCCAGCATGATCTGTTGGCGGTTGCCGAGTCCATGCAAAGTGAGATAGCAAGCGTGCGAGCGTTGCTCCAGTCACAGGAAGTATCCAACGCCTCCCAGTTGGCAACTACACGCGATGAAGGCGCGTTGTTGACAGACACCTCCGCGTTTGACACGGATCTTCTTCAGTCTGTCACGTCACAACTCGACGCTATCAAGCGCCAACTTCGCAGCGAACTGTACCAGGCGCGATACGTACGTCGATCTATCGTGTTGCTGTTTTCGAGGACTGGTAATGAACCACCTTGACGTGGCCCGCGCAGATCTGGAAGGACGGCGCGCCGAGCACCAAGCAGACCATTCACTGGAACACGCAGGTGCTCAACACGAACTCGGAGGTCTTCACGTGGAAGCACGGCTCGGACCGCATCCGGCTACTCGTCCCGGGTTTGTACCACATCCAGGCGTCCTTCTTCACCAACTTTGCCCCCACGGTCGTTGTGCGCGTCAACGGCGAGCCAGCCATGCGTCTCCAAGCGTCCTCCCCATACCCGATGACCCCGCCATCAACCTCATCGAGTTTGTCCCGGACCGCGGGGACCGTGCAGCGGATACACCACAGCGCCGGTAATGTCGCCGGGCTGACACTCGACGGCGTCTTCGCGCTGCCGGCCAACGCGCTGCTCTGCATCTCGTACGATATCCACGAGCGCGCGCAAGGGTTGCTCAACATCCGAAAGCTGTAATGAACGTTTGCCTGTTGACCTCCATGCTTCATTGATCAAACATCTACCAACGGCGAGGCACCACGCGTCGCGACTCCGGATGTGACGCTCCCGTCGGCGTCCATTTTGCCCACGCTGCTGGAACTGGAGCGGCGGCGGCTTCGTCTTCTCGCGCGCTTTGACTTGCCTCCTCCCCCGCCCGTCGATTGCTTGTCATTGACCTGCGGTTCCAACGATTTCTCGCTGCTAATGAACACCTTGCTGGGCGGCGTATTGGTTTGAGCTAGAGCGGACGCGTTGCGTGGCGAAGAGGAGGGTTGAACTGGTCCCTGGGGCCCCTCTGGCAGGCCGCTGACATCTGCGCTGGTAGCTCTGGACAGCGCCGCGACTGGGTCGCTGGATGAAGCGCGACCGGGAGTCTCGAGGCACTCGTACTCGTGCTGCAGGCGCTTGAGGATCGAGTTAGTCACCTTGAACTCGGCTGCGCGTGCGATCACCTCCTCCGTGATGGCTAGTCGCGGCTGCTCCATGACGATATTGTGTTAGAGCCATTCAACTCGAGGTTGCCCTGATGCAATGCGAGCGAACCTCGTAGTCCTGTAGGTCGAAGAAGATCTGCGGGATCTCGTCAAAGCCACTCGCGATCAAGTGGTGCTGTCACACGCAGTTCGCCATGTTCATGGTCAGGGTTCGCTGCATGATCCAGAGCATGAGCAACACGGCTTACCTGAAGCGCATCGAGGATGACGAGGGCCACGCGGAAGAGCTGCTTCCACCCGGCGACGAGGAACCCGTCGAGCACACGCAGCACCACGTCGTACGGCAGGGCCTCCATGTTGGTGAACAGCGTCATGAACCACCTGCAAGGATGAGATGTGAGAAGGAATACTCCGATCCTGTCAAGGCAGCAGTCCACCACTCACCCAGTCGCGACCATGCTGATAGGGAACTCGAGTTCCTCGAGGTGCCGCGCGAGCTCGGGCAAGTGCATGGCCACAAGTCGCTCCAGCTGCACGGGGTCCATCCATCAGTTCACAAGACAAGTCTCCATCGAGCGTGGCAAACATACCTGAAAGCAACGCAAGGTGAGCCGCGGCAGCCCCGGGCCAAAGAGCAGGTCAAGTTCGTAGTGGCGGGAGGCTACCAGACTCGTGAGCAGCCAGAAGGCGCGCGCTTCGTCCCAGTCGACGACCGACAGCACGAGCGCCGCGACGTGGTCCATGCCCTGGCAATAGCCGATCTCCGAGTTGACGCACGAGAACGCGCGCAGGATGTTCGCCAGCGCCTTGCGCCGCGCCTCGACCGCCGGTGGAGACATTGACGACTGCGAGGCCATCGAAGACGCCGACGCGTACGTTTTTCGTGCTGGGCGGGTGCGACGGAGAGCCGAGGCACCGAACGTGCGCTGCACGTCGCACTGGATCTGCGCGTCGAACTCCAAGGCGGTGAACTCGCACCGCTCGAGCAGCAGCGCGTACGCCCGGTGCCACATTGAAGAGTCCTGGGCGGACAGCAGCTGCAACCAGCGGTGGCTGGACGCTGCAGTGTCGGAGAGATCGCACTCGTCCAAGGAGGAGGATGACGCGGAGGAGGCAGTCGAGTCGAGGCGCGCGCGCACTTCGTCGGCCAAGTCCATCATGTACGCGCACGTCTTGTCGTCTCGAAGGCACTCGGCCTGCCACACGGCCGCACGCTCGACCGCCGGCGTGGTCAGCGTCACGTCATTCGCCAAGACGCACTTGGCCTCACACTTGAGACGCGCGACGGCGCTACGCAGTCTCAAGCACGTGCGTCCGAGCGCTTTGAGCTCTGGTAGCGTGAGGAACGCGCTGACACTCGGTACGTCTCGCCGCGTCCGCAGCAGCACAGCACTCCAAATGTCCGTGCCGCTGCTGCCACCGTGGTTCGCTTCGCTGCTGGTGGAGACAATGGCTCGTAGCTCGTCCAGGATGGCGTCCATCTGCGCCAGCGCACGGCGTGTCCGGCACTGCGCGGCCCGCAATGCCATCTGAAGCTGGCGGTGCGCCAGCGCGAGTTGCTCCGTGGCTTCAACGCTCGCTCGTGACGGCGCGAACTTGTGCGCCGGCGGCGTGTCGAGCGCCAGCGCCACGACAATCGCCGACGACGACGCGAGCGGCGAGTCCATGGACCCGCGTGAATTGTTGACGCCGCCGCTCATGCGGGCCAGGCGAGAGGCGATGGCGGCGTCGATGGCGTCCAAGTCGCAGCCACACGCGTTGGCCTCGAGTCGCAGCTTGTCTTCGAGCTGGCGTTTGGTGTCCATGTGGCGTCTCGCGTCGTCCTGGAGCTCGCGCAGCTGCCGCTCGAGCTCGCGGTTCTCTGTCATGAGCTTCCTCGACGCGGCGAGCTCCGTGTCTCGCTGAGCTCGTTGGAAGCACGGGCGGCACACGCGCTGGAGTCGCACCGGCGCGCCGGGACACAGCGCCAGCGGGATGGACTGCGCGCTGCACTCGCCGCAGAAGATGGCGAGGCACAGCCGGCAGTGGTGGCGGCGACAAGGATCCAAGGACCAGAGACTTGAGAAGACCGCACCGCAGTACTGGCACTGCGTCGTGGACGCGTCGTCCTGCCAGAAGCAGTCAGCCGCCGTCACGGGGTGCTCCACCGCGCTCTCGTCCCACTGCGGCAGCATCGCGTCGATGAGCTCGATGTACTCGCGCATCGCTAGTGTTTCGGCTGCTGCTCCGTCGGCGACGCCGGTGCTCAGCTGGTCCCATTGCCGCCTGCTCGATCAGTTCAACGCGGGAGCAGCGGTGTTGGTCATCAGAGCGAGCACAGCAAGGAAGCGAGGCGGAGAAACGTACATGACGGCGCCAGGGCCGATGTAGCCGCCGCAGACATTAATCAGCCGCGAGACTCCTGGCCATTGCAATCAAGCATGAGGACGCTGCGTTGGAGCCATCGAAGTGGTGCTAGCGACGCACCGGACGGCGGAGCGGACGCCGCAGCGGTCGTGATGGCGCTGTCGCCCTTTTGCTCGCGCAGACGGTCGATGGAGCCCTGCAATACGCAGTCAGCTCTCCGTGTCGTGATCCCAAGGCGAAGAAGCATTCGATGCACCTACCTGCTCAACGAAGCACTGGAGACTCAGCAGACGCGACTCGTGCTGCTGCAGCGCACGCGCCACGGATGGGTCCACCGCGCGCGCCGACCCGTTGTGGAACTTGTTGAGCACCGAGTCGACGAGCGCTCGGGCGCGGCGATACCTACGCCGCAGCACCCCACTGTCGATGTCGTCCGCTCCGTCGTCGTCGGAGCACCAGAAGCTCTCGTCGTCCTCTTCTTCCCCCTCACGTACAAGCTCGCCGATGCCATCACTGCTCATGCCACTGGCACTGCGTCGACCGCTGCTCCGCCGCCGCCTCGCTCCGACCGTCATGAGACTCATCGCCCGTCGAAGCAAGTGTGAAGTTGGGCTGCACCGTCCTTGCCGACCTCTCAATGCTCGGCGGTTGGGAACTGCCTCCTGCCTCCCGCGCCGCTTCCGGGAATAGTCACACACCAAGGCTCAGGCAGTCGGTCATGCACAGTATCCGTCGCTTGCCCGTTGTGTGGCTCCCACACTTGTTCACCTTGCATCACCATCGTCCGTCCAACGGTTGGCGTCTTGGGACGTGGAGTCAATGCCAAACACCCACTTGACCTGGTTGAAGTGGACAACATGGCGAAAGTGATGGCGGATATCCGCCTTGAGCGTGCTCACGATCTGGATAAATCTATTGTCGGCAGCGAAGGAATGCAATCGCAGGCAAGCGGCCATGAGGCGCGCCAAGGTCCCTGGTCTGTACGTGAGTGGGGTCGTCAAGGGCTTCGTCGTCGGCACTGGATGCATCCATCAGCCGGAACGCGGGAAGAAGCCGAGGATGTCCTTGATGAGCATGTTCCACACGACCTCGACCGCGACCTCGGCCACGATGAGCCAGATGACGATCATCTCGAGCTTCGTGTCGTGCTGGTGCGCAAGTTGCTGGCTCAGCACATCCAGTCTAGCAGCGTCCAGTACCACGTCAGGATGCCGCAACAACCGATGCACCGGTATATAACGAGAGGCACGTACAGCTCGCGCAGGATGTCCAGACGCGTGTTGAGGATCTGCACGCGGTTGTCCACGTCCAGGTACTTCATCATCTTCTTGTACAGCGGCTGGAACTCGTCGTCCTCCCAGAAGAAGTCGGGCTCGTCCAGCATGTCCGAGTTGAGGTTCACGTCACTCCGCTACGCCACCGACAGAGTCAGTGAGCACACGATCGACACGCCACTCGCTCCAACAGCGACCGCACCTCAATAAATAATCGACCGATGAGTTTCGAGATGTCGCCCTGAGAGTACTGGATCGAGCCCGTCGTCGCCAGGTTCTGCGGCACGTGCTTGGTCTCCTGGATCGTCTCCTCCACGCGCTCCTCGAACACGTCCAGCTTGGCCGACTGCGCCATGGCGAACGCGATCGCCAGCTTCTCCGCCGCGCGGTTTGAACTCAAGGTCACCGCGTCGTTGGCGATGCGGCTCGAGTCGCCGTACGTGTAGTCCATGTCCTCGACCTCGATCTGCTTGACTGGGCCGACCGAGAAGGCCGTCAGCGCGCGCAGGTGGGCCTGTTCCTCCGTTCGCGTGAGTCCCCAGAAGACCGCGCAGCCTGTGCTGTACTCGACACAGACACGGATCATTGAATCACTACATGGGCGGTAACAAATACTCGACTGCCGGGGACGTACGCGAAGTAGAAGGCGTCCTTCTGGCGGTA